>OVBI01000989.1:0-45307 GCA_900406495.1 Sisymbrium altissimum | reverse complement strand
ATTGAATTTTAAAATAAGTAGGAATATATATATATATATATATATATATATATATATATAATTTGTATTAACTTATGGGAATTTCGTTGTAAAATTTGTAGGAACATTATTGGAAATTTTCAACAAATATTATATTGTTGGAAATTAATTATAAATTGCCGAAAAATTTAAATTGTGACAATTTCATTGTAAAATTTGTAGAAACATTATTGGAATTGTCCAACAAATATTATATTGTTGGAAATTAATAATTAATTTTCAACCAAATTTTAATTATGGAAATATCGTTGCAAAATTTATGAATATCATTCAAATTTTCCAACAAATATCATATTATTGGAAATTTTTATAAATGTCTGGCAAATTTTAGCTGTGACAATTTGATTGTAAAATTTGTAGAAACATTATTAAAATTTTTCAATAAAAAATATATTATCGGAAAATAATTAGATTGTACTTGTCAATGGAAGATTTAAATCTTACAATTTTTTGACAAAAAAATATTTAAAATTTGCATTAAAGGAAAAAAAAAATGAAAAAAGACAAAAAAGATGGAAAAATGAAAAAAAGCAAAAAAGAGAAAAAAAAAGGAACGAACGTTACACCCAAAAAAAACAAAAAAAAACGAAAAAGTTAAAAAAAAAAAATAAAAGGATGGAAAAAAAAATAAAAAATGGGAAAAATGGAGAAAAAGGAAAAAATAAAAGAAAAAGGGAAAAGAAAAAAAAAGGACAGCACCCTACCTTAAATATTGTCTGTCATCTTCTCCTCTCTTTCAAATTAGTTACAATTTTCTTAAACTAAAAAAATTTAAAATTGTTTTCAATGACAATCCCAAAAATCAAAAATCGTGATTGGATGTACCATCATATGGATGAAAATACCGGAGAAGTAACGAAGGAATATAAAGATGGTCTTGTTAGCTTTATGCAATTTGCTGCAAATCAAGAGATTCCGTTGGAGTGTGGTAAGATGTATTGTCCTTATTCTTCCTATGGTAATGAGAAATTCCTTTTGGTAGATACTATTTGGAAGCATTTGTATACAAGAGGATTTACACCTGGATATTACATATGGTTTTCTCATGGAGAAGATTTTGAAACTTTGGCAAGTAGTAGTACTCAAAATAATAGAGAGGATGGAAATCATGAACAAGAGTATGAAAATAATAATAGGAATGAAGAGTAAGACACTACTGTCACGGATCCAACTGGTGTTATACAGATGGTGACAGATGCTTTTCGTGAGATGACTGAAACCGAAATTGTTGGTGAAGAACCAAACTCAGAAGCTAGGAAGTTTTTTGATATGTTAGATGCAGCGAAGAAACCGGTTTATGATGGTTGTAAAGAGGGTCATTCACGTTTATCAGCTGCAACACGGATGATGAATATCAAAACAGAGTATAACTTATCTGAAGATTGTGTTGATGCAATAGCTGATTTTGTGAAGGATTTATTGCCAGAACCAAATTTAGCACCCGCTTCATACTACGAAATAGAAAAGTTGGTATCTTCACTCGGTTACCTTTCCAGATGATAGATGTTTATATTGATAACTACATGATATTTTGGAGAGAAGATGTAAATTTAGATTCCTGTACATTTTGTCATAAGCCACGATTTTAGGTTACAAGTGGGAGAAATCGAGTACCATACAAGCGTATGTGGTATTTGCCAATAACAGATAGGTTGAAGAGGTTATACCAGTCTGAACGCACAGCAGGTCCTATGAGATGGCATGCTGAACATTCATTAGATGGAAACATTTTACATCCTTCTGATGCTGAAGCATGGAAATATTTCAACTCATTGTATGAAGATTTTGCAAATAAGCATAGGAATGTGTACTTGGAATTGTGTACAGATTGATTTAATCCATTTGACAAGTCTGGACGCAAATACTCATTATGGCCAGTGATTCTAACACCTTACAACATTCCTCCATCTCTATGTATGAAACGGGAGTTTTTGTTTTTCACCGTGCTTGTTCCAGGTCCTGGGCATCCTAAACGATCACTTGATGTATTCTTACATCCGTTAATTCATGAGTTACAAGCGTTGTGGTATCAGGGTGTGGTTACTTATGATGTTTCCCTAGGGAATAATTTTGTAATACATGCTGTTCTGATGTGGACGATTAGTGATTTTCCAGCATATGGAATGTTATCTGGCTGGCTGGACAACACATGGAAGGTTATCTTGTCCATATTGTCAAGATACTACTGATGCATTTCAGGTGAAACATAGAAGAAAATCTTGTTGGTTCGATTGTCATCGACGGTTTTTTCCAAAGAATCATCCATATAGAATAAATAAGAAGATGTTCAGAAAACAGAAAGTGGTGCGTGATGATTCGCCTCTGAAGTTATCAGGAAAAGATATAATGATACAGTTCAGAGATTTCGGTGTATACAAAACAACCGATGTTGGCGGTAATGGACATGTTCCTATTTATGGGTATGGTCTTAACCATAATTGGCACAAAAAAGTATCTTCTGCGATTTACTGTATTGGGAGAATCATATTAGATGTGCAAGGCAAGACGAAGGACAGTTTGAAATCGAGATTGGACCTCCCTGATATATGCAAGCATCCTGAGCTATATGTATTGAACAATGGGAAAGGCCCAATTCCGATTTTCAGATTAGATGCAAATGGAAAGAAAGCATTCTTTAAATGGATAATCAATAGTGTTAAGTTTCCTGATGGTTACGCATCAAATCTCTCACGTTGTGTAGACGATAATAGCGGCCGACTATCTGGAATGAAAAGTCATGATTATCATGTTTTTATGCAGTGTTTGCTTCCTTTCGCACTTGCAGAACGTTTACCAAAAAATATTCACCAAGCAATAGCCGGAATATTCAATTACTTAATTATTATTTTACTATATTTATATTTTTGTAATAATTAATTATTAGGAAAACATATTTAACTAATAAAAATATGAAATTACAGGGATATGTGCTTTTTTCAAGGATCTTTGCTCAAGATCGCTCACAGCCAATGGTATAGCTATTTTGGAGGAGAACATTCCTTTAATATTAGGCAACTTGGAAAAAATATTTCCACCATCTTTTTTTGATGTTATGGAACATCTTCCGATTCATCTTCCTCGTGAAGTGGCACTCGGTGGACCTGTTCAGTATAAATGGATGTATCCATTTGAAAGGTTTATGTTCCATCTAAAAAAGAAAGTGAAAAACTTGAGTAAGGTCGAGGGTTCTATTGTGGCGCAGAGTATAAACGAAGAGACATCATATTTCTCTTCGTATGACTTTGCTCCTACAGTTCAAACAAAAGCTAGATAACCAGGCCGATATGATGATGGTGGAGAGAAACCTTCATACCACACTGGTTTACCAAAAATATTTACAGAAGTTGGGCGGCTTAGTGGAAAACGACAGTCAGTTTGGTTGACGGATGAAGAATACAGCCATATACATAATTACATATTTCGTAACTGCGAAGAATTATTACCATACGAAAGGTATATTCATTTATTTTTATTTTTTTTACTATATTTTCTAGTAGTTAACTTAGTAGATAAAATTTTCAGTCTATTTGTTGAAAATATCAAAAGTTCGTACCCACAGAAGAGTAATGAAGAAATAAAAATCATGAAAGAAGAAGAATTTGCAAACTGGTTAAAATACTATGTGAGTTGCAATCTTTTTTATAATTTTTAATCGATTAATAGTTAGTTGGATAGTACTAACAAGTAGCTAAACTGTTAATTAATATTTAGGTTAAATCAGTGTCTTCTTGTGGTGAACTAGTTCCAACGTGGCTTCCAGAGTTAGCTGCAGGACCACTTTCAAAGACGATTTCATCGCCAATGTATTGCACCCGTGGATATGTATTTAAGAGAAAGACCGCCTCAAACAATAGAAAGACCGTGAACCATGGAGTTGTTGTGCGCACGATAGATGCAGAATACTATGGAGTGATAGAAGATATTTTAGAGGTTAAATATCCTTGATTCATAAAAGGTGTGCTTCTCAAATGTCAATGGTATGATCCTACAAGTGAACGTGATGTTTGGCTTACCAAATTTGGCATTACGGAGATTAACTCATCTAAAAAATTGAATAAGTATGATCCATTTGTTCTTGCATCCCAAACGGATCAAGTGTGCTACATTCCATATCCTAGAGTTAAACGCATTAATGATCCGTGGATCACAGCTGCACAAATCAATCCAAGAGGAAGAATAGATGGAGTGAAGGATCACGATCCAATGCAGCAAAACTCTGCAGGATTTATTAGTGTGGTTGAATATTCTCCCAACAAAAAAATATCAATAAATTTTACACAAATTTCCAAGAAAACTATCAATAAAATTTCTACAAATTTCCAAGAAATAGTACCAACAAGTTTTCCATAAATTTCCAATAAAATGTATCCTCAAATTTCTAACAAATGTCCAAGAAAAAATATTAATAAATTTCTTACAACTTACCAAGATAATTTATCAACAAATTTCCTACAAATATATCATCAGTGATTTTCCATAAACCAAACATCAGATTTGTTGAGTATTTGTTGGAACTTAGTGATGACATTCCAACAAAAAAATTGATGGAATTTGTTGGAAACTTCACCATAAATTCTAACATATTTCTAACAAATAATTAATCAGAAATTTTTGACAAATTTCCAACAAAATATATTTGACGAAAATAATTCCAACAAAATTTTGACAAATGATGGTTTCCCACGAGCATATTCCAACAAATATTAGTTTTATTGGAAATTTATTAAAACAGTATATTTCCTATGAATTATCTATGAATATATTTGTTGGAATAAAGCTTTTTTTCTTGTAGTGAATGTTTTTTAGTAAATATTCAGTTGTTAGTGTGTCCCCGGTCAAAATAATTCCTCGAGCCACCACAGAGAGCAACTGTGAAATATCATGAAGTACTACTTTAAGTAGTGTGATCGTGCATATATGGTATCATCTCTCTTTCACTCAGTCATTCACATTCTTTGGAGATTAAATATTAAAATACATATACTTTTCATTGATTAAGGTGTATATATATATATTGATTAAGGTATATATATAAGAATTCATAAGAACTTAAACTTAAGAACAACTAGAGAGAAAACAAATTTGCTGCCATTATTACTGCAGAAGCAGGGATTTGGGCATCACAAACTTCATCCAAAAAAAAATATATGGAACCAAAGCTACAATGAACGTATGGCATCTAAAAGTGTAACAAGTTGATGAGTTAAATATGAGACAGATATGGGTGTTCTTGGGTTCTTATAAAGATAATGATCTTAAAACCATTGAATCGGCTGACAGGTTACTTTCTGATCAAAATATATATATATAAACTAATAACTATTTGTTTTGTAGTTTTGTTTTATCTTAACTTCTATATGAAAAAGAACTAAATTTAGTTATTCGTAAACCAACATACAAATTTGTAAATAATAAGCTACCATAAAAATTTATATTATAAAAATAAGCAAATTATAAGAAAAAATTAAGCAAAATATAAGAAACAAATAAGCAAAACATAAAAAAAAAAAGAGATTGTTTATATTTTGATCTGTTTAAGATTTTCTACAATAAGAACTTTAAGTGCTAAATTATACAAACAAAAAAAGTTTTATCTAAAATTGAAAAATAAAGTCAAGGACAACTTTAGCAGTTTTAATTTTAAATTTTGAATTATTTTTCTTAAAGAATACACAAATATAATATCCTAAGAAAATTTAAGTAACTAAATGAAATGACTAAAATGACGAAATCATTATATTGAATTATAGTTAGCAATCTTTAATATAATCACAAAATAAATTTTATTGCTAACAAATAATATCATCCACTTACATTAATGAAAAAATATAAATGAAAAAATAAATATGAGCACTCAATTCAAATATTACAGTTAACTTAGAAATATCATTAGTGATTTGATGAACTACTACTTTACTTTTTATGACAGCAACAATGCCATATTAGGAAAAACAGTATATTCCCCTATGAATTAACTGTTTCCTGTTTATTTATACACAAATTATTCAATCATGCCATAAATCATATGAACTAACTGTAATTTTGAATTTAACTATTAAAATATGGTCAATTTTAACAAAACTGTAATTATATACTGTTTATAAATGGTTTTAGATTAGTATTTTTTATTAAAAATATTGATCAGACCAAAACGACATTGTTTTGATTAAAATTAATTAATTTATGCTTGACAAGAATTAAATCCTGTGCTATAGCTTCCCCAAATAATCCATATGCCACTAGACTACTTGAGCCTTTTAACATACATATTATATGACAACAATATTTTTTATAATAAAAAATAGGTAATAACTTGCCTTATGCGCATAGTGAAATATATATTAATTACTTTATGATATTTAATTTAAAAATTATATCTTAAATCAGAAAATTTTAATTTTTAATATTTAAAATTTTTGTAAAAAATATTAAAACAGAATTATATAGTATAGTGTTCAGTTTTATGTTTGTGAATTAAAACATTTAAAATATAATATAAAATAGTTTAATCAAAAATAAATTTAAATATATATTTTGAATTATAATTTTTTTAATATGTGAATTTATCTAACTTGAATTTAATTTGATTATATAATTTAATGATGATTTATCTATATATAATATTGCATCAAGTGTTTATATATGGTCTAAAATTAAAATTAATTATACTATAAAAGTAATTAAATATGTTTTATCGATGAATAACATAAAATATGATTTATATAAAAATATATAAAAACTTAATTTCTATCGTACATGTTTTTATTTTATGAAAAGTCACAAGAAATCATTTGAAACCCTAATATATTTTTATAAAAGTTAATATAAATTAATTAAGTTAAAATATTTTAAACTCCAATAGATTCTTAAAAGTTAATATGGATTAATTAAAATAAAAATAAAAATTGAGTATTTTTAGTCAAATAAAAAATGTATATTTTATAACAATGAAAAAATAGATGTAGTTATATGAGAAACTTAAAATAAAATTAAATATGGTTTTCTTATTCTTATTTTAGAAATTTTGATCAATTAAAATATCCATTAATTTTATTTTCTACAGTCAAATTATATAGTTTAATTAAAAAATAAATTTAAAATGAATATAACTTTTAAAATTTGAATACCTACAAAAAAGCATGTAATTAATGATCATTTTGATCTTTTTATATTGGATTTTTGAATAATCTTCTACAAAAAGAAAAAAAAATGAAGTGGACTTTCAATAGTTTTAAAAACTTTGTTCATTTTTAAATTTCAAATTATAGCCTATGAATTTTTTTTTAAGATTTTTGTATTATATGTTTGATATGATGATTCATTTTTTTTAAAGAAAATTAAAAACAAAATAATGGAGAAACTTAATTGATTTAAAAATAATTAATATGATATAATTGAATGTCAAATCTTTATTAATAAATTATATACTAATTTTATGGAGTTTATATAAGGAAATAGTAGGAGACATTTTTGGTTTAGATTAGTAATTAATTATAGAGATGATTAGTTTAATATAAGAATATTTAATTTTTTGAACCAAATTATGAGTAGCATATATTGTAACTGTTTTAGTAATTTAAGCATATTTCTAAAATGACTCTAGGAAGTCTTGTGGTGATGACACATCATGATGGTATATATGTTAATAACACATGGATATAATGTTGTTTTTTAGAATGAATCCTCAAATAATATATAAGAGATGGTTAAAATTGTATTTAAGGTAAATGGGTTAGTTTTAAGTGTGTTATGAATTTGCAATTAGAAGGTAATGTATCAGATGGTCAACGGTTTAATTATGTATGTTGAAATTCAGAAGGTAAAAGTATTCTTATTTTTTTTTTATAAATATATAACTTTGAAGATTTTTGTTATTTGTAAAATATTAAATTCTTTTACCACTTTTTTATTACAGAAAATAAAAGTACAACGAAATGATAAAAACCCAAAAACTTACATGTTGTTTTTTCTATAAAAAAAAAAAAGAAGAATACTTTTACCTTATGAATTTTAAAGTACATAATTTAACCTCTTGACCATCTAAAATTTTTAAACCATTTACCTTAAATACTATTTTAATCACTTTTATTGTAATAAATACTATTGTTATTTAACATTTATGTTGAAAGCTTAAGTAGTCTAGTGGTGTATGGGTTATTTGGGGAAGCTATAGCCCATGATATAATTTTTGTCAAGCGCAAATTTACTAATTTTAATCAAAACGACGTCGTTTTGGTCTGATCTGCCCATCTTGTCCAGTAATTGGTAATAAATAAACTATTTATAAATTGTTTATAATTATGATTTTGTTGAAATTGACCATCTTATAATATTTCATGTATTAAATTCAAAATTACTGTTAGTTCACATAGCTTATGGCATGATTCAATAATTCGTTTATAAATAAACAGAAAACATTTAGTTCATGGGGGAATAGACTGTTTTTTCCTGCGATATTATGTATATTATCAGCTATTGACTCAGTTCGAAAATGCATTAACAGTGTCTCACAACATTTTAAAATTTAAAATTATTACTAAATTGATTTAAGAAGATTAGATATTCATATTTTAATCAAATATCTAAAGAGAACATAAACATTAGTTATACAAAAAAGATGATTGTTCAATATGTATGTCTAATTTAAGGAAAAATTAATGAAAATTAATATTTTATTTTTAATTATATATATTTCATCAATATATTTAAAATCAGTTATATTAAAACACAAATTATCTCTGATTATAGAGGAAAACTGATATGATATTTTAAATAGCTTTCAAAGTTTAGTTATATTGCATATAACCAATCTTTTAAGACATTTTGATTGTTATTAATATCAGATTGTATGGTGATCCTCCTTTAATTTAAGACATTTTGGTTGTTATTAATATCAGATTGTATATGACCCTCCTTTAATTTAAGACATTTTGGTTGTTATTAATATCACACATAAAGGAAAATGCACAAATTGGTTAACGATCTTGGAGTAAGAGCAATGCACCCGGCCTACTACAGCATCAAATAAGTTCAGTAACACGAGCTTCTCTTACAGGGGACCTGAGCATACAAGAGTGGTTCAGCTTCAATACTGTTTAGTTTTTATTTATCTCTTTTTCAGTTTTTTTTTTTTGCTGTTTTAATTTTTTTTTTTTGGATTGGAAAAAAAAATTGTAATCAAACTTATGAATATGCTTAGTGCCGGCCCTCTTCTAAAACCTATGAAGCACCAACTTTATGCGCCAAATTTTATGTAATACTCTATTGGAAATCTCTAGTAGTAGAGTATCTATAAAATAGTTAAAAAAGAATTTTGATTATATAATAGTTGGGTATCTCAAATATGAGAATCCATTCTCAAACTACCTGGCTGTGGTTCTCATATTTGATATATCCATTTAGTTTTTAGATACTTTTCCAGAATTATGGATGTGGCTGCTCTAATTGGCAGCAAATAATTACAAAAATTGGTTCATGGTATACTGGTTAGTTTGATTTCTTTTCTTTAAATCACTCGGGTTCAATTCTTTGTGAATGCTCTATTTTTTGGTACTTTTATTCAGATTCCGCTTTAGACAGCAAAATCATGAGAACCGACAGTATGCCTAATAATAAAAAATGATAAGGACTGATAATTGTAAAATTGACCTCATTCAGATAAAATGACTAATAAAAAATATAAATATAAAATCAATAATTGATGGATTACACATTCACCAAACAAATTTATTAGTTAATACCAGTTTGAGGAAAAGGCCCTCTTTAAATAATCGATCATATAAAACACATTCTAAAAAACATGTCTTTAGATCAGATTAGTGCAGATATCCTACACTCTTCATCCCAAATGATCAGGCTATAAAATGTTGGTTTTATATATAGTAGAGGCTTCAAAGTAAAATAAAAAACAAACAATTGATAAGATCACACGTTTGACAAATCATTAATCCAAATTCTAGAACTAGCCCTCCTGATTATGGATGGACGCAAATGATGATGACTGATTATTGTAGTCCGAGAGAGTAATAACCATATCCAGTATATGAAGAAACAATTCTTAATCTTCCTAATCTCCCGCACCATAAAGCATGTTCAATCTTAATACTTTACCAATTTCCCCATCCAGAGTTAAGTCTATGCAAATTTTGCAATCATGACTGCATCATATTATCTCTTATATAGCAATAGATGAATATATATGTTAAATAGCATATTTATATATGATACGATATAATTTGTATATTTACCTAAATTTATCAAGAAAATTAACCTTACATAGTTAGGAAGTTAGGTTTATAAGCTGATCTATAAATACCTGTCACAGATATTTGATATTAATAAAAAGAAACCTTTATACAAACTCTTATTTCTGACATGGTATTAGAACAATAGCCATTTACAAAAATACTTGTTTAATCATTTCTTTTTCAAAAAACATATCTTCTTCTTCTCTCTCTGATTTCCTTCTTTGACGACAGCTTCTTCTAACAATGTCTGACAGTGAAGGTTCAAAATCCTTAACTCAAAAAAAAGTTGAGACTACACGAAGGACTATCTCACCATATGATCTCTCGTCTGGTGATAATCTCGGTTTCACAATATCTCAGCTTCTAGTACGTGGTCAAAACTATGATGAGTGGGCCACCAATCTCCGACTTGCACTCAAGGCACAAAAGAAGTTCGGTTTCGCAGATGGAATAATACCCCTGCCGAGTGATGATTCTGATGACCTTGATGATTGGAGAGCTAGCAATACTCTAGTGATTTCATGGATAAAACTTACAATTCACGAGTCAATAAGATCCAACATAAGTTATTGTCATAATAATATCTGCCAAACTTCTATCTAATGATTCGAAACAGTGTCTATTCATCATTGGTGTTTCATCCCATATTATAAGGGATGCTTCTTTGACTAAATTGGCAAGGTCGGATCCAGGAGACATTTAGCAAGTTGAAAACTCATATGGACTTATAGGTATCACAAACCTTGAATGAGCAGTCCTACCTCCTTGTAACAAAAGGAAGCAATACGACTTGATGCTACATTCAACACAATATCTCCTCTACATCTAATTGCAACGTATAGTATTTTCCATATGAATGTTTTCCCTGTTCCACCAAATTCATAAGAAAAAAACACTCCTCTTTTTTTTTTGCTAGAACTGCACCAATAATCTTATCATATATCTTTATTTGCTCATCTGTCAGTTTCTCAATGTCTCTATCATGATTTACTTTCAATTCATCTCGATTGTAACTGCGTTCATCCATGATCAAAACATTGTCGCTGCCACTAACATTTTCATAGAGCTTCGGCATAGACTTGTAGTACTCTAAAGAAGTTCCATTACTTTTCAAAATCATCTCAATATCTTGAAGAACAAATTGCTGTTTTGCCTCGTCACTTAAGCATAGTCCTTCAAATGTAGATGTGAGTATTATCTATTCTGGTAATTATAATTAATTTTCTTTAGTAATACAATGGAAACATAAAGATTAAAGCGTGGGTCAAACCTGGTCTGTTTAAATGCTGTTTCACGGTAGGCTCAATGTCTTCCGAAAGAATCTCCCAAGTATTTTTCCATACTTCTTCTGGCTTCAACAAAGTATCAAACATAAGCATGATGGCAAAAACACAACGCATATATGATGCAGTTCTTGTGAAGCTTGTTCTTATGATATCCTCAATATCTCTTTGTAAGAAGGATAAAGCACATTCTTAAGTGTTTTGATGTCATCAAAACATGTAGAACCTCGGATTATGTTTAGTAAGACACGCAAATAATATGCTTTTTCAATCTTTTGTGGAGCATAATTAATTCTCCCAATACTGAATCTTGTTTTCCTATCTTTAAACCATTTCTCAGTTTCATTCCAAGTAAACCTTGTTGAAATTTGAGCATATGTCAGCTTTCTCACAACAGAACTAACCTTGTTCAGTTCAAACCATGCCATCAACATAGTATTCTCAATAAGATAACGGTTGGTTACTTCTTCAAATGTGTCATCAATGATCTGCTTTCCTGGTAGGTGGAAAGAAACCTTCTCAACTAGTATTGATCGATAGTGTATATGATACTTAAAAATCCTCCATGCTGCTTCACACGCAGAGACATACCTGTTTGATACAAAAGAGACATGACTCCCTCATAAATTAGAAAAAAAAAGAATAAGAATGTATTGACAAATATGAGATTAAAAATAACAGAGTACTTGCAGTCAAAGTAGTCTTTAATTTCATTTTTATTCTTTTCGTTTGAATTCTGGGTAGCTGATTCTTTGGGTGGCTCAACAGCAATAGTTACATGATCTTATCCCTTATTGATATACTTAAATAAGTATTTGATAGATCCAGATTGATTGCACCACTCAACATTAATGTGAGCTTGATAATGAAGAGACATATCTTTATTATAGGGAATGACATATCTATTATCGCATTTGAAGCCATTTTTGTCTACAAAACGGTTTGGTTGGTCACGTCTTTTATAAACTGGGAATCCTTCTTTGTTGATTGTAGTTTTTTCGACATGAGACTTTGGATAAAGCTTAAAACATTGACCATTCTCCATACATGGTGAATTCATATTAACTGCTCCACAAGGTCCATGAATCATCATATATTTAATCACTTCATAAAGCTCTGGATCTTTTAACTTATCTGGAATTTCTGCTGAAATGATCTTGTCAATGTGATCATTTGTAGAGAATTTAGATTTGGCATGAATGAATAACAAAATGTAAAATTCTATAGTATACATTTCTACATTTCAAATAAGTGAAAACAATAATTAGTTTAAATAATGCAAATATTTCGGAGGGAGTTCAAAATAAACAAATGCAATAAATAATTTACATGCGACAGTTTTTCCCAAGAGGTACTTATCAGTTAAATCACTCATTAGAGAATCCAGCTTCATCTTAAAAATCCTGCAAATATCTGGTCTATCTTCAGGCCTGAGCTTGCACTTTTTCAGATATCTGGTAATTTCAGGCCAGTTGGGATGGCATATAAATGTTATGAACAAATCCGGGAAACCAAAATGTTTACATATGGCCATTCCACCTAGATAGTTGTTTTTCATGTATCTAGGTCCTCCAGTAAACGAAGCTGGCAGATAAAACTTATTCCCTTGATCATGCATATCCATTTGTCCAGCATTTTCAGACTGTTTGATAGAGTCATAACTATCTGACCTCAGAGATTTCTGATTAAGCTTCATATATCGTAATCTGTTAGCTTCTATAAAAGTATATGCATCAACCAAAAATTGTTGAAATAACTTTTTACAATGAAGAAGAGTATGACACTCATTTTCTCTTTCTTATAGATGAAAAGCAAACTACTGCCTCATGCTAATATCAGTTCTCTTGAGCTTTGCTGTAGCAGCTGTAGTTCGTTTTTTAATTCTAAGTTTAAAACCATCTTCACTGTAAGTAAATATAAAAAAATATTGAAGTGTAAGATATGAAAGATGAATTTCACATATCTTTTTAAGCCATCCAGTCTGTTTTCGTTACAAAACAATATCCTTTTTATCCATTTCCAAACTAAAATCTCATGGAATCAATGCTACAACTTCAGATGATGTGGGCCTGTCGTATGTCCTTCCATCATTCTCACGAGTATTGACAATCCTCATATGAAACGATTCATCTGGTTTAATTTCAAATCTTTATCTTGCTGACCTGAATTCTTTCACATAAGGATTTACGTCATCTAACATCTTGATGATAGATTCAATGATTTTTCTTTGCAAAAGCTGTTTTTTAGCTTTTTCACCAAGTTTCTTATACTTGTTGCAAATGTTGTTTAGAAAGTTAGTTTGACAACATAGATTTTTCACCCCTTAAATTTTGGTTAGGTTAACAGATAACTTTTAAAGTACCTTATAATAGAAGTCATATCGTCTATTTCATTTTCAGTGTCAACAATGTAGAGTGTCAACAATGTAGAGCTGTGAGAACTTAGCAGTGTCCCCAAGATTTGGCTTCAAACTACCAATTCTATGGTAGTTTTCTCATTATAGCTGAAACATTTGAGGTCCACGACCACTTGGAACTGAGCGATCTACTTTACCACCAAGTGAAGTAAATGAGAAAAACATGTTTATTAGCCTGATATTTTCTCGAAAATATTTGCTGAGTTGGTCATCTTCTGCTTAGTCATTTTTCAACAGCTCTGGAGATTCTTTTAGCAATTACACTGTAACTTCTCCCTGACCACAACACAATGAAAGTGTTGGTTTCTTTGACATTCTTTTCTTATTTATGCGCTCACCATACCACATACTAACACCACAATATTCACATTTATATGTGGGATCACTCTCATCGATATATTCTGAAATATATATAATAAGAGAAAACAGAAATTATAGGGCAGAACAGAAGAAACACACTCTACAATCAGCATATTTAGTTTGTAAGTCTATATTGCGTGTTTTTCTCTTTGAAGATCCATCCTTTTCCAACTTGACATCACGAGAAATATTTTGTAATAATCTTTCTATCATATTTAGAACTCGAGCTCTTTGATGGTGTGTAAGAGTGTCTACTGAAATGTCTTCATCAATATTAGATGATTCAGAATTTGTGTCACTTTCTTGACTACTACAGTCAAAAATCTGTCTAACGTATGCTTCTGATGCACCTGTATATAGTTATCATTAGCTTTATTATTAATTCTTCCAAATTAATAATCAACATTACAATTACCTTCAGATGAATCATCATATGTTAAATCTTTTAAATGTAGGTTTACATTTGTTATCTACTCAATATAGAAAAATTCGTTTTATTTTGGATTAAACTGTCCGAAAGAAACCAGTTTTATTCCAGAAATACTGAAGACACAAAAAAAACATCTCAAAATAATTAGAAGATAATAATAAAAATTGTTTGAATTTGTTTTAGAAATAGAATGGAGAATAGCTTTAATTTCCGTCTGTTTCTTTTTGCTTTTTAGCTTCTGCATCCGTAATCTTCTCTAACTTGATTGATTTCTTGCACGGTTTTTTTAACGTTGAAGTGAGGTCAGGTGCATCTTCATTGATTTCTTGCACGGTTTTTTTAACGTTGAAGTGAGGTCAGGTGCATCTTCATTGTTTTCATATTTGCGTTTAGAAAAAGGTGTTTTTGAGCTTCAAAGTTTTCTTCAGTATTTGTTAAGGCCATAGAAATCTAAAAATAAGTAATCAAAATTGATTATTAACGTGTGTTTAATGTTAAACTCTTAATTCCTATATATGTAAGCTTGGTTACCTCGTCACTATTGGTAGTTGATGTTAATGGCTGTTCTTGAGTTTTTAGAGCTTCAGTGTTTGTTAAGGCCATAGAAACCTAAAAATAAGACATCATCAAATGATAATTGTCGTGTGCTTAATGTTAAAGAGAAACATTTATATGAGGTAAAGGTGGTTACCTCATCACCATTGGTAGTTGATGTTAATGCATGTTCTCGATTGTCACTTTCTATAATTGAATCAATGGTTGTTAACTCCCCAGCAGACCAAATTTTTAAAACCTTATAAGTATTAACTCCATATAAAACATTTTCTTTCTCAATAGAAATGCCAAAGGTAAATATCTTTCCTACTAAATTAATAAGAGCATCAGGTAATGTTTCTCGGTCTTCGATCTATACAATGTTAATAAAATAGTTTATTAGCCTTTTTAAGGTAAGATGTTTGAATTAGGAAAACACAACTTGGATTATTGTACCTCATCCATGTAACCATTGAGTAGGTGTGTAGAAGCTTGTTTCACCAATTTCTCAGTAATTTTGTCAAGAGAAGCATGAATTTGGATTTTCCTTTGTGATCTATTACCAGAAGGTGCAACTTAAACCTAGAGAATAATAATGCAAAATATAGATCATTTTCTTATTTTTTTAATGCACATTTTTATAAAGTCAAATATTTCTGCTAAGAAACATACCTTGGTGACACATCTGTTACATTGGATTTGCATTTTTGACACCAGAATGTTAGGATTGTGATATAATTTTCAGATGTTACTTTTTGTACTTTTTTGTTGCAATTTTTACATCCAATATAATACAACTCCCAATCAGTATCTATTGCATCAACAGTACACTTGATTATGCATTTTTCAATCTATACAATACAAATCTATTATTGATGTAAATATAAATAATATGATTAAACATTGAATGTAAAGAGATTGATATTATATTGTCACCTCATGAGATTGAAGCAATTTTGTAATAGTCTTGATTGGAACTGTATCCATTTATCAGTTTTAGTTTTCAGAAGAAGCTCATTATTCGGTTCAGGGATAGCCAGCTGAAAACTATCTTGTGGTAACCTGATGAACATAGCGGATGTGACAAATATTAAATTGTAGTGTTGTTTTAGATATGTATTATACGATACTTACAATCTTTTAAACTCTTCTGCTTTTTCAGGTACGTCAAGGTTTATGATGACTTGGGATGCATCAAAAGCATTTGAGATTTGTTTTTCCCCTGCAAGGCATCAATTTTTTTTTTTTTATCAGAATTGGTAAAACTGGTATGTCTTTCGAAACCAATCTTTTTAATATGCTATTCACCTCGATACATGCCCACTTTACCAAACCTGATCAAACAAATAAGAATCCCATTACTGATTTCTTGGCAAGAAGCATAAAGTTTTTCAGCAAATTTTCCCCAAAGACAACATGCCAGATGTGTATCATTAAATAGATGTAAGATACCTCTCCAATCGTTTCAAATCGGATTTCTTACATTAGCATGTATTTTACACCCTACAAACCACCATAAGAATACATATTAGTTTTAAAAACATTTAATTAATACAAAGTATAAGGCTAACAAGAGCAGAGTTTACCTTCTCGTCAGCCAAAATCAGCTCCAACGTTTTACCTGAATGGGCTGTATATTGTTTCTAAGCATGAATGACCTTGACTTAAATTAGCCATTTGGTCTTGTAAGGTTTGATATCACTCAGTTTGGTGTACCCAATGATAGCAGACATATTGGTTATGAAGAAAACTCGTTGGTGATGTGGTTTACTTTTTCAAAGATGGTATAGTTAATGGAAGATGAATCTATTTATACAATTCAGATCGGAAAAAGATTAATCAAAGTAAATATATTGTAATCTATAATTATGAGATATATGATCCGATTTAAACCAATTCTGGTAAATTAGTACTTTCAATAATTGACTGTATCTTGTAAAATAGTTAAGATATATTCAGTTCGAAATCCAAGGAATCTACTTTCTTAATTTTATTTATACTTTTTACACAGATTTAGGATCGGATTTACATGCTATCGAGGAATATTCGCTTGTGGTGAGGGCTGGGCATATCATCAATGGCCTAAATTAGGCCCAAAAATCGATTGAAAATTGTATTGTATTAATTAATTTCGTCTAGTTTATTTTAAAGGTCTTAAATAACCTTAATGAGTTTCATTTGACTTATTTTCAGTGGCATATAGCATAAATAACTTATAAGATCAAGGTTAGTCTCTAATGTGTGCTTCTTTTTTAATAGTATAGATTTACCATTTTCAGCCATATTGTTCATTAACAATCGGTAACATTATTGATCATTATGCTAACTCCAGATAACATTATCAGGTTTGAATGTATTGGATATTGTTTATACGTAAATATTGTTGGCACATGAATATTGTTGCACATGAATGTTGTTAGCATATAAATTCAATTATCCTCTCATGTTATATAGAATATCACCATGCTAACAATATTAGCGTACTAACAATAATAGCGTACGTATAATAATATTTGACATTTGTGATGTATTAACTATATTATTGTGTTAATTGGATTATAATATCATACATAATTAACATATAAATAAAATTAGCGTCTCATAATATATATAATGTTAGTATGTTAATAATAATGTTTGACATTTGTGATGTGTTAACTATATTTTGTATTCATTCGGTTATTTTATAATATATGATCAATATGATAATAATTGTGATAACATGTTATATAAAAGGAGAAATTTGCTAACTAACAAAAAAAAATAGAAATTAGATTTTTATAAAAAAGATAGAGAGAGATATGAAGAGAAAGAGAGTGAATTTGAGAGGGTTTGGTTATTTATTCAATTTTATGTTTTTTTATTGATTACCCTACCTAATTTTCATATATAAAAATAGTAGTTTATTAACCGAATTCTTTTCTCTTTGCCCATCTTTTCTTCTTCTTCTCTTCTCTTTCTCTCATTGTATATTTTTTCTTTTTTTTACTCTCGTTCTAGACAGCAACAAAATTCAGCACAATTTGCCATTCTTTTTTTTTTTATATATAAATTATTGTTATATGTTTCTCTCTCTCTCTCTAGTTTTGTAGTATATGTATTTTTTTATAGTAACTTTCTTTTTTCTCTTCGTATTTTTTTTTATAAATAAATAATGACGTCAATATAATAATATAAAAATGATTAAAATATAATTATACATAAAAATAGTAATTGTAAAAACGTTACTTTATCGTGTTTGTTATGAATATTCGGGAATATTGTGTGAATATCCATTAAGGAGATTCTATATCTACTTAAATATACTTGTATATTTATCTTTACTTATTCTCCAAGTAATATCTTGATCTCCAAGCTTATCATAAACCCTTATATAAGAGATATATTACTTGTGGAGTAAGATACACCAATTCCTGATGGCCATTTGGTTTTAGATCTGATGATAGTCTGTGCTTATTGGTGTGGGACTCTCAGATTGATATGGTGTACACAGAATGGGAGGCGCTTTGATGGGTTTGATGTTCGGTGTTCTCCGGTTATACTCTGGTTGAGTCAAGATGCCCTTATCATCTTTGACTGCGATACTTACAATTTTAGGAATGCAAATCTCTATGGTTCCCAAGATCATGAAATGAATATCGTATTGTATATTCAGATTAAGGAAAGATCTTGGAATTCTCATATGGGATCTGTTCGGGAGATTCTGGTCTCGTCTATACTTAATGTAAAAAGGATTCAGAGGCAATTAGATTAATTGGAGATCGTTGATGAAGATTCACAATTCGGGACGACATCAGTGGATGTTTGGTTTGGACAACATTATATCTAACTATAAAAAGAGGTGTACAAGGTCGAGGTTTAGAGTATCCACACATTTTTCAAACAAATTACCTTCTTGGCATCTCTTTATTCAGTTCTGGTTTTTGTCTCAACATGTCGCAAGCTTATTTGCTCAGCAAAGCAGAGGGAAAGAAAGTGGCGGATGGTAAGCCCTCATTGAAGATCACTGTTCCAAAGTTTGACAATTCAAGTTTGATCAAGGGTTATGGTAAAACTTTGATTGGGCGGTGTATGAATCCTCAAAACCAGGACATGAAAACCCTGTTGTATCTGATTCCTCGGATATGGCAAGTAGAAGACCGGGTGGCTGGTGCTGATCTGGGGATGGGAAGGTTTCAGTTTGATTTTGATAATGAAGAGGACATTGTTGAAGTCTTAAAAATGGAGCCTTTCCATTTCGATTACTGGATGTTGGCTTTGGTCCGTTGGGAACTGGTGATTGATGCTACTTATCCATCGAAGATCACGTTCTGGGTGCAGATTCTTGGAGTACCACTACATTATTGGGCTGATCCAACCTTTCGATCAATTGGAGATGCCTTAGGAGAGGTCAGAGAAGTTGATCTCAATGAGGGAAGAGTGCGTGTTATAGTTGATGGTCTCAAACCACTCATTTTCTCTTCAGTAATCGAGTTACATAATGGGGAAGAGGTGACAATAACATTGAGGTATGAGAAGCTTTCCGGGTTTTGTCGGGTATGCCACAATCTCTGTCATGATACCCCTAAATGTCCCAATCGGAGGTCAGATGTGTTGGAGGGAGGTAATGAAGGAGATGACGGCTCGGTTCATCAAGGACAAGGATCTCAAGCGATCAGTTATAAGGCAGTTACTACACGTTCGACTGATGCAGCATCAGGTATAGCTTCAGGCACTAAGGTTTCACAGGAACAGGCTTATCCGGGAAAGAGTGACTTTAAGGGTAAAAGCTCTTCACGGAATTCACATTATTCACAATCAGAAGGAGAATACCAAGCATATAAGCCAAGACAGAACCGTGGAACTGGAGATGGTTCATCACAGAACCAGAGACAAGCTGGTACTGCATCACCAAAATACAGAAGTACCATCTTTATTGGTCTTGTTTACTTTGTGGTATATAGTTCTGCTAATCGCATTTCTGAATCAGAAGTCTTGCAAACTGCAAACTTATATTTAGTTGGCATCGATGGACAAAGGAAACCAGGTTGTTATTTAGGGACATTGGTTTTGGTCAGGAGCAGGAGTTTTTCACATATAGTTTGGACAGGGCAAAAGGATCTCTTTTACCTCGTGTTTCTTTGGATATTAATAGATTCGACAGATGATAATTCCTGCAGTAGGTGTACGCGTTTGGTTCGATGGTGTGTTTGGATTGTTTTTTTGTTACCGACATATTATCAGGCTGTACTTGGCTCAAAGGATATTAGTTCCCTGCATATAAGTGCTGATGATTATCAAGGTTTCGTCTCTTTAAATGTGATTGGGGAGATCATAATACAGCAGGTAACACATAAAGATCCAGGAAAAACATATGAGATATGTGATGAGGATTTTATGGTTTTATATTATTGTATAATACACAGGTGATTTATCTTTAAAGGAAGGAAATGGTGATTAAGATTTTACGGAGGATTTTATTCTATAGGAAATTTATAGACTCGTTAATGGTCTGATGCAGTTTTCAGAACTTCCTTATTCTCTGTAAACAGAGTACAACGATTATTTTTTTGGAAAATAAGGATCATAAAAAAGACGAATAACCAAAATTGTTTATGTCTTTAATTTACAAGGGTGGTCTACTAAAACTTATACCATAATCTTTACCACTTTCTATTTTGAAGTAATCATTGTTCAGACGAATCATTCTGATCCGAAGAAAAAAAAGTTTGGTCATTTTAACTCTTGGTTAGCCATCACGGAAATCTCGAACTCTCTCAAACTCTCATTAGTGTCCTTAGGAACTGACGAATTTATCAAGGCACTATTAAGCCTCCGATGTTTCCTTTTTAGTATTAAATATATTTACGGATGCGAATTTTATGTTGAAATTGTCAAGGACTCGGTAGTAAATGGACAATAAGTCATCTACGAGAAATTTGGTCAAAATATAAACCCCCATTTTTGTTTCTTTCGGAAACGAACCAAGATTATGATTTCGTTCAAAAATTCCAGTTTCATTTTGGCTATTCAAGATTACATACGGTAAATCCTTGTAGTAAAAGTGGAGGTCTTGCATTATTTTACGATGATTCATATAAAGTGGATATCATTTATTCAAGTAATCGTATAATAGATATCGAAGCAGTTCATCAGGATAGAAAGATATATTTATCATTTGTTTATGGTGAACCAGTTCAAAAATTAAGGGAACAAGTATGGGAACGATTGTCACGAATTGGTATTAATCGGTCAGATCCCTGGTTTATAATAGGAGATCTAAATAAGATAATAGGAAATCATGAAAAGCAAGGAGGGCCACTTAGGCATGCATCGACCTTTATTCCTTTTAATAATATGATTGAAAATTGTGGTCTTTTAGAGTTCCCAGCTTTGGGTAATACTCTATCATGGCGAGGACGAAGGAGTGGACAGATCATTCGAAGTCGGTTGGACTGGGCATTGGCAAATGAAGATTGACATTCATTATTTTCATTTTCTTTTACTGAGTATTTGGATATGGTAGGATCCGATCATCGACCTTTGGTGGCAACTATAGAGGATAAAGTCCATAGAAAAAGGGGTTAATTTCGTTTTGATAAACGATGGATTGGGAAAGACGATTTTATGGATGCAATTTCGCAAGGATGGGAAATATTTAGGGGCCGACAAGACCTAACTATTGTGGATAAAATTTATAATTGTCGGCATAAAATCTCTGTATGGAGGCAAAGTAATTTGCTGTACGGGAAAGATCGTATAAACAACCTGAAAAAGGCACTCGAGGAAATACAAAATGTTGATAGCAGAGATCCTGAAGAGGTTTCTAAAGCAGTCTGAAAACTTAAAGAAGCATACAGTGATGAGGAATTATATCGGCAACAAAAAAGTAGGAATTTATGGCATACTTCGGGTGATCAAAACACAAAATTTTATCATGATTTAACCAAGCAACGGAGGGTACAAAATAAAATTATTGGTTTACATAATGATGTGGGAGACTGGGTTACCACGGAAGAAGGGATTGAGGAAGTAGCGGTTGGTTATTTTGATAAATTATCTTCGTCCACATCACCAACAAATTTTGATGATGTATTACGAGAGGTACCATCATTGATTACAGAAGCGATGAATGAAAGGTTAACGGCTAAGGCCACAGAAGAAGAAGTCCGTTGTGCTTTATTTATGATGCATCCGGAGAAAGCACATGGCCCTGATGGAATGACTGCCCTCTTTTTTAAGCAGTCATGGCATATAATTAAAGGTGATATTTTAGAAATGGTAAACAATTTTTTGGATTCCGGGTTTTTTGATCAACGGCTAAATAGGAAAAATATTTGCTTAATTCCAAAAACATCACGACCAAGTCGTATGACTGAATTAAGGCCAATCAGTTTATGCAATGTGGGATATAAAATTATTTATAAGGTGCTTTTTCAGAGATTGAACTATTTTTTGCCAGGCTTAATCTCGGAAACACAATCGGCCTTTGTGTCAGGACGACTGATATATGATAATATCTTGATTGCTCAGGAAATATTTCATGGTCTCAGGACAAATCCTTCTTGCAAAGGGAAGTTTATGGCAATCAAAACAGATATGAGTAAGGCATATGATCGGGTGGAATGGTCATTTGTTGAGAATCTCTTGAGGAAAATGGGTTTCTCGCCCATTTAGATTACTCGGATTATGTGGTGTATTACATCAGTTCAATACAAAGTACTGCTTAATGGTCAACCAAAAAGGGACATCATTCCGAAAAGAGGTCTACGACAAGGAGACCCCTTATCTCCTTATTTGTTTATCTTATGTACCGAAGCCCTTATAGCTAATATTAAGAGAGCTGAAAAGGAAAACCTGGTAACAGGATTGAAGGTAGCAAGGGCAAGTCCACCCATATCCCATTTGCTTTTTGCGGATGATAGTCTCTTTTTCTGTCAAGCAGATAAAGAAGAGTGTTATGTTTTATTAAAAATACTTAAGGATTATGAGGCTGCATCAGGCCAACAAATAAACTTTGATAAGTCATCATTGCAGTTTGGACATAAGATAGCTGAGGATACGAAAGAGGAAATAAAACAAATTTTAGGTATTTCGAATCTTGGTGGTATGAGATCCTATTTAGGGATTCCAGAGAGTTTAGGTGGTGCAAAAACGCAAGTCTTTGGTTTTCTCCAGGAGAGATTACATAATAGAGTAAATAGTTAGACTGTTAGACTTCTAACGAAAGATGGAAAGGAAGTACTAAGAAAGTCAGTAGCGACGGCTTTACCGACTCATGTTATGTTATGTTTTAGATTACCCAAGAAGATAACAAAAAAACTTACAAGTGCGAGTGCACAATTTTGGTGGAGTACAAATGGAAATAATAAAGGTATGCATTAGATGTCTTGGGATAAATTATGTCAGAACAGGAATAATGGGGGTTTGGGCTTTAGAGTAATTGAGGACCAGAATACAGCCTTATTAGCTAAACAATTATGGCGTCTGATTGATAAACCAGACTCACTCTTTGCTGGCTTATACTTGGAGTAGATATTATCGGTATTCGGATCCCTTGGATCCAATTAGAGTGTACTCTCCATCCTATGGTTGGAGAAGTATAATCTCTGCTCAATCTCTGGTTAGAAAATGACTAATCAAAAGGATGGAATCCGGAACATCCATCTCTGTGTGGAATGATCCATGGATTCCCGCCTCTTGCCCGAGACCAGCAACTTGCAAATTTAATTCCTATGCCCCCTTCACAGTTCATCAGTTGATCCACCCAGAGACTCGTACATGGAATATACCTTTGATAGAAGCAATCATTATCCTAGAGGATGCATCTATCATCAAGCATATACCACTGAGTCGAATGCTGAAAAAAGATACTTATGGATGGCATTATACAAAAAATGGAAAATATTTGGTTAAGTCAGGATATGATACAGAACAGGCTTTTCCCGATTTGGAAATTACTAATTCTATGTATGGACCAATTATTAAATCCTTGCTGGCTTATACTTGGAAGGTTAAATGTCCACCAAAAATAAAACATTTCATGTGGCAGGCTTTATCTGGATGTGTATCGGTTACAAAAAATTTAAGGTCACGTGGTATACAATGTGATATACATTGTTCCCGTTGTGGAGCAGAGGAAGAAAAAAAAAATCATGTTATTTTTGAATGTCTTCCAGCGGTTCAAACATGGGCTCTTTCTAATGTTCCTTCTAATCCTCAATATTTCTGTCATCGTCAATTTTTTCGAATTTTGACCATCTTTTTGGAGACTTCCGAAAGAGATTGAAAGTAGTTATTTCCCTTGGTTTTCTTGGTATTTATGGAAGAGTAGAAATGACAAATTGTTTACCAATAAGGATAGAAACTCTGCTGAGATCCTTAATACTGCAGTCATTGAAGGAAAATCATGGGAGGAGGCTCAATTAACAGATACAAAGCAGGAGCTTCGATACTCTGTGTCACAAGTTAGTCCTATGGAATACGATGGTTGGTGGTGTTTTGTGGATGGTTCTTGGAAAGATACGGATATTTATTCAGGACAAGGTTGGTATTGTACTAAAGTGGGAGTGATGGAAAAAAGGATGGGATCTCGTAATAATCGAGCAAGTCTAACATCCTTACATGCAGAATTTGAAGCTTTAATCTGGGCAATGGAATGTATGAAAGATCTCCAACATCAGCATGTGGTCTTCGCTACGGATTGTTCTGACCTGGTTAAGATAGTATCTACTCCTGAGGACTGGCCGGCTTTCATATATGGAAGGAGTTTTTCAACCCATTTTCCATCAAGCTTATTCCACGTGCGAAGAATACCAAAGCGGACAGGCTGGCGCGTAGTGGTAGAGTTCTCCCCTCGGAAGCTTTTCATGCTGCCTCGTTTCCACCAAGTTGGATAAAGGAGCGTTTTTAGATCTTTTTCGATATGTTGTTCTATTGTTGCCAAAAAAAAAAAGAAAAGATACACCAATTCCTTCTATCTTTTTTTCTCTCTCTATTCACAACACGTTATTAGCACGATTCTCTAATATTCTATGCTAAGAAATAGTTATGTTATTGTCTGATAAATTTATTTTTATTTTTTATTATTATTATTTTTTTTACATCTTCAAACCATGTTCATTATTAATTCATGGTTTGTAAGAATGGATGATTGATATATTACACACTTCAATCAATATGTTTATTTTTCTTTTTATAAACTTGAAGTTTACAATGCAAAATCTTCTGAAGAATACTTTATTATATTCTCTTGAAGAGAACTTTATTATATTTTTTGGAGAATTTTTTTTATATATATTTTCCAGAAGAGAATTTTATTATATTTTCTAGAAGAAAATTTCGTTATATTTCTTTTAGAAGACAACCTAATTATATTTTCCAGAAGAGAATATTATATTTCTTTTAGAAGATAACCTTATTATATTTTCCAGAAGAGAATTTCATTATATTTTTTTTATAGAAGATAACCTCATTATATTTTTCAGTAAATAACTTAATTATATTTTCCAGAAAAGAATCTCATTACATTTTCCAGAAGAGAATTTCATTTTATTTTCCATAAGATAATTTTATTATATTTTCCAGAAGATAATTTTTTATTTTTTTACTTTTCTTTTGCATATATGTTTGATTTTATTGTTATATGCCAATATATTGTTTAAATTTTAATAGAATTTATTATTATATAAAATATTTTTTTTTGAATTCTGAATCTTGAGTATCCTCTTGTTTAAATTTGAAATTCTCATAATTTTATTGTTTAAATTCGAATTTTGTATATTTTATTTGTTTAAATATTAAATTCAAATCTTTAAATCATGATTTAGATGATCAAGCATGATTTAGAATTCATCTTGACAAATAAATTTCGAAAATATTTAAAATTATTTGTATGAGTATTTAAAATCTGATCATTTGATAGATTTAAGTAATGAATTAATTCTGTCATTAATTACAATTTAATATTAAGTTATGAGTTTTGAAATAAATTTGATATTTGATTTGTTATCACTCATATTTATTGTTGGTTTGATTCTATTTTAACTGATTTAAATAATTGGTTTGTGTTGATCATTGGTTTATGGATAAGTTATTATTTATACTTATCAATTTTTGTTATGAATTGTTGATTATAGATTATATGTGATTAACATGCAGAAATATAGATAATATTTCTTAAAATTAATTTTGTCAATTAATATTGTATTTTTGATATCTATTTTTAGTGCTGAGTATTATTAAAGTTAAAATTAGAATCAATTATTTATTAATTTAAATAATACTAACATAATAGTCATATTCACATGAGCAAAATTTTTGAATATCTCAGGGTAATATATTTTTCTATAAAAGACAGATTTTACAAGGAAATCAAACCAGATGAACAACATAAATTTTTTCAACACCATCTCCATGTCAGAACGCTTATCTCTACTATAATTCTCCTTATTCAGATAAGCACTTTCATGTGTTATATTTTATATTAATACATGGTCAATTAAAGTTTGATAAAATAAAATATTTTGCATAAAAATTAGCACACGTGATTTAATTTTTATTTTGGAGAATTGTTGAAAAGTTAGTGAATGTAAAGATGTTCAATTGCATGATAATAAGAACTTAGTAAATAAAAAAATATATATAAAAATCTATTTTGTAATTGATTTAATTAAGAGAATGACCATGAAATATCTTAATTTAACATCATATGATATATATTTATTATTATTTTTATTTCCAATATTTTTATAAAGTCCGAAGTTTAAATATTTGTCTGAAAACAATCCACAACTTTTTTAGAGAAATATAAAGAAAATATTGATGATCATTCAAATGTGACATTAACAAAAGCTCATTATGATTCTTTGAATATAAAGATTACAAGAATATAAGATTAAAAGTCTGAGTTATATTGGAAATTATTCTTAGGTTGGAATTATGTGGAAAGAAAATCAATGATGAAGAGATATTAAAGAAGACATACTCTAGTTCCACACAAATAATGTTGTCATGTAGACATATTAACATAAAGAGAGTTATGAAAAGTACTATATACTTATATATAATCTTATTGAGACTGAACAAAATAATGAATTGATGAAAAATCATAAATGTTTTGATGATTATACTATATTCTTTAAAGTAAGTGTGACATCATATAGTAAGAAACAAAATGACCACACCAATATCATTGGTTGATATAAAAAATAAATGTGATTCAAGATGTGAATGTGGATATGAATATAATCAATGTCAAGTTTGAGACTAATGAACTTATTTTGAGAATTCAGATTCTTACCAGAAGTGAGAAATAAAGATGGTAATGAATAGAAGATATTTCTATCATTATAGAAAATTGTGTAATTACAATCCAATCTAGTGAAAAGCATATTGAATGCCCAAGAAGAGTATATATATGAATGCTCAAGAAGAATATTTTCCTATGAGAATGCAATTGTAATACTTGATGTATTTATTTTTATAAGTCTCAAAAGTTAGAAGGATATAAGATATAATACATGATCCAAATAGGGTATGTTATTTATTCTAAATTGGGATTTAGTTCGAGATTGATAAACTCGCAGACTTATCATCTCGAGGGGGAGAATTAAAGAATCCCCGATTTTATATAAGTGAACATCTAAAAGATTTTGTTCTTAGTTTTGCTAAGATTGATGAATCCTTCATAAAATAATTCCATGAGATTTTGAGACATATCATTTTGAGACAATAAGAAAAAGAAAATGTCAAATATATTTCAAATCACAAGTACTTCTCAATGCAGTTAAAGTTTCTTAGAGAAAAATATTTGCATTCTCTAGTGGATTATTACTAAACAAAGTTTAATAGAATGGAGATAAAAAATTTTGGTAAATTAGAATTTTACGAAATATATAATCATTTGGCATGAACTGGTTAAACCATTACGGTTCAGTAAAGATGCAAAAAGCAATTTAAGTAATAGTATATGTGAAGAATAAGAAGATTGTTTCAAATAAGTTTTCATATGCTGCTTACTCACAAGAGAAATAGATAATACAGCTTTCACCAGTAAAAAAAAAAGATTTGAAATCAATTACTTTCTTGTAATGGATACGAGGAGATGTTGGTGGACTGATTACCCATTATGCATCTTAGTATTACTGGTGAATTCATGACTCCGTAAGTATTATTATATATGTATTTAGATAAGTATTGAACTTTTTGGAAGTACATGCTCACACATAAAGTGCATTAGCATTGATTTGCATCAAGCCAATGAATAATTGATAGTTTTTCCCTTAATTGGTTTTGGGTCAGAAACCAATATTCCTCATCTAAGAAATTTGCATGTATAATATACATATCAGTTGCTCCACCAGAGAAGTTTTAAGATGAATCCTTAAAGGATGATGTGAATATATGTTGGATATGAATCTCCATTGATACTTTAGACTCTAGAGCCATCCGCAGAGGATTTAAGTAAGGCTCGATTTGCAGACTGAGATTTGAATGAGTCAAGTTTTCCAACATTAAAAGGAGAAAAGTAAACACCTGGAAAAGAAAGTGAGTGAGAATGAATTATCATTGATCCTCGGACTCAGGTATATGAATTAAAAGTCCAAAAGATAATCCATTTACAGAGTTGAGTAAATCAGTTGCCAGATATATTTACTGACCTAAATAAAGTGACAAAGTCACATATACCAGCTGTACATGCTTCAATAAGAATTGGTGTCCCAAAAAGGACAATATCAAACTGCTTGGTTCCAAATTCTCGAAAAAGAAAAGGATCAGAAATTAAAAATGGTCAAACAAAAAAAACAAATATTTTATTAATGATCTCTAAGAAGAGACATTAGACATGCCAAAGAAAGAAACTCAGGCTTAAGACAAGAAATCTATCTCAATAAATTATGTCATGTGTGAAAGAAAATGGAACCACAAAAGCAAATCGACGTCGATGATATTTTGCATGCAATGTAGCATCAGTTGATATGATGAACGAGAAAGAGGATCATGAAACAAAGTCTGTTGAAAAGTGCACAAGAAAATGATTAGCCAAATTGCAAAGAAGCAATAAACATAAAAATGAAAATCTCTTAGAAAGAGAAAGTATGTGGATCAATAGTATATAAGACTAAAGGTGATCAACCAGTGAAATTTGAATGAGCCTTTGTGCTAAAGTAGTATAAATATGAAACTGATTATGAAAATTCATAGTCTTATGTGGTGGATGTAACTACTTTCAAATTCCTGAAAAATCTGACAATAATAAAAAAAAAAAAAACTTAACTTATACAACCCACTGGATAATGATAATTATATGAAACTTCATTATATGTCCTTGAATTATTCAATCACTGAAGGATTGATGATATTAAAATTATGTTCCCGGAAACTCAGGGTATTTGATCGAATTAAGAAAAATTTGTTTTATGAGGTATAATCAGAAAGTGAATATTATAAGATGAGTCAATATACTCATGTGTATTTATCAAATGATTATTGACCAGTAGAATCCTTAATCATCAATAAAACTCTTAAAGAGTTATCATAAATATTTTGATGAAAGTAACATGTGATCATGGATTTGAACATAGTCAAAACTCTTGTTGAGTTATTGAAAGTTATAGTTTGGAAGAAAGATCCTTCTAGGATTTTATATAGAGAATGTTCAAATATGTTTGATTTTGTAGTACCATATTTGAAATGTTACTTGAGCAAGTTACTGATCTTTCATAATTAAAAATGTGATTTTGTATGACAAGAAAGAAAGTCATAATAGTAATTTTTATAAGAAGAGCATGAATAACTCGTATGTACAAGTATATACAATAAGAAGGTTAGAAGACGATATGTAAAGAGATTTGGTCTGAAGTCCAAATAAACCAAGAACTTATCGTCTATGTCAAAAGGCTGTTATAGATCCAAAATCCAATGACCCTAGACATTATATGAAATTAAACGAGTATTCACGAAAAGTATGCAATTTCTGTCTTTTTATACTTAATTTTTTAATGTTAAAAATTAAAATGTTATTCAATTAATTAATTATTATTTATTAGGAATAAAACCGAATTCTAAAATTTATAAATATGTAAAGTATAAGATTGATTTTTGAAAAAAATTAATTGAACAAACCTTAGTAAGTTTCAAGCTTTTTTTCTTGGTTAAGAGGAAATTTGGATAAATGTATTAATTTGATATTATATTTTGAAAAATACACTATCTTTTTATACTTTTGAAAACTACATTTTTCATAAGTGAAATGACTAAGTTAACCTCGTAAATGTTTTTAACAAATTGAATATTTTAATTTTTTTTTCTATAAAAATAAACTTATAAAATGAATAGTATATAATTTGTATTTATGTATTTTATTTAAAATTGTGAAATATCTGAATTTAGTTAGAGTTTGATATCTTAACATTTTTATTTTTGGATTTTCAAATTCTGGTTTTTTAGAATTTTTTGATTGTTATAATATTTTTATTATTAGATTCTTTTTTGCTTTTGAAAAAAAAATAAAAAATGCTAATTTAATTTTTGGGTAAGTTTTATTTAAACCTGATCCTTGAAAATTTCATAACTGATCAAAATATTTATTTAATTTAAAAACAACTCAATAATAAATATAATAAAAAAAATTTAGGTAAGTTATTTATATAATATTAATTAGTAAAACAAATTTTTTTAAGAGATAATTTTAAAATATTAATGTTATCCAGTTATATATTTTAGTATATTTAATAAAATATATTTTTATTTTAAATAAGTTAATGAGAATATTAATATCAAATTTTTAATTTTCTTCATTAAAATATCAGTCAAAAAGTTCTTATTACATATAAATAAGTTTATTTTTCAAAAAAAATAAAAAAAATGTATTTTTCAAATTTTAAATCTTATATAGATTATTTTCCTAATTGTCCCAAATTTCAACCTATTTAACCAAATTTCTCATTAAAATACTTACCTTTTTTTGTGTGCACAATTTTAAAAATACTTACAAGAATGGCAATAAATTTCCGCAAATTAGTTTCAGTTAACAAAACACGACTTGGAAAAAAAAACAAGACACGTAAAAAGGGATACAAGAAGTCAGTAGTGTGACATTGGTTACACATCCATTGGCCCTAACTCCTAACATATATTGACAAAAACACACCTTCGTCCCTTTTCTTCTTTCTCCCCTCTTCTCTTCTTTGCCTCTCCCAAACAAAAACCCTAAAAATCATCAATCCTCTCTCTTCTCGCAAGATTCAGTTTCCGGCCTCGAACAACGACGCCCTTTCTTCACACCCACACCTAATCGATTAATCCAATCAATCCATCTCAGGTCCCTTCTCTCTTCTCTCTGTCTCTCCGATTATGGAAATGGAAACTCTGTTTTTTCCTCCTCCTTTTTGTGATCTGTTTTCGTTTTTCGTCCGGAATCGGTAAATTCTCACGTATTTTCTTATGTGGGTTAACCCATCATGTCTAGAAGAATCAAAAGCTTCGGCCTTTTTCTCTCAATCAATTTAAATTTATTTGTTTTACGTTAAATTGGCTTTTCGAAAGTTCATACCTTTGCTCTGTTTTACTGATTAAAAGAGAGAAAAAAACGGACTTTGAATTGTTTTATATGTACCCAATATGATATTTTGAAAGCTTAAGACTTTCGTGTTTGTGTTCTTTTAAGAATATGTGCCAGAATTTGCTTACAGACGAGTCTCTATTAGTTGTTGTTTTAAAAGCTTGAGCCTTTCTTCTATGTTCTGTTTTTGTACCAATTTGATCTTTTGAAAGCTTAAGACTTTCGTGTTTGTGTTCTTTCAGACGAGTCTCTGAACTTTCTGGTTGTTGCTTTCAGTTTGTCTGCTTCTACTGCATCTTTTTATTATCTCCAGTTTTTCTTTATTCCAAGCTTTATTGTATAATCTTCTGTTCTTGTGTGTTATGGGGATCATAGGGGAGTGTGCTTGTAGTATGTTAGGAGAATCATGTTGTGTGTTGTACATAGAATTTCGTGTTGTGTGTTGTTGTTGTAAGAAGTCTTATGTTGTGTGTTGTACATAGACTTTGGTGTTGTGTGTTGTTGTAAGAAGTCTAATGTTGATTACCTTTCAGAGTATCACATTAGTTTTATTTGCTCAGTTTCTTGATATTTTTTAGGGTTATTGATGTTTACTTTGCAGAGATGTCTCCAGCAACAAAATCAAAGTCGAAGGATAAAAGAAATGGGAAAGAAGCTCAGAAGGCATCACCAAAGCCTGCAGTGTCTGTAAACGGGAATAGCAGCATGGCAGCTAGTGCTTATAACCCACTTCTAGGAACATTCCAGGTTCTTGATTCAGTTTCCTTAGCTTCTGTCTCACCAATACACTATGGTCGTTTCCGAAGTATAGATGAGACAGATGTTAATGGGATTGAGTCTGATTCCGTTTCCAACAATGGTAGCTGTTCCGGTGAGTCAGAAGATCACAAGGAGAAAACAGCCAATCCGCCACTCAAGCAGGAGGTGATACCTGGTGCAGACAGTGACAAGCGAGAGAAAATTCGACAAAAGAATGAGAGAAAACATCAACGGCAGAAGGAGAGGCGAGCTCAGGAGCTGCATGAGAAGTGTAGCACGTACCTCATGTCAAGAAAGCTCGAAGCACTTACGCAGCAACTTGTGGCAATGGGAATATCTCAAGAGCATGCAACGACGGCGCTGATGATGAACGAAGGAAAGGTAGAGGAATCTGTTCATTGGTTGTTTGATAGGGAAGAGGAAGAAATCGAGAAGCAAAGCATTCAGAGCCCTGGGAATTTGAAGATAGACATAACAGAAGAACTAGCTAGGATTACACAAATGGAGCTACAGCTTAAGTGTACAAGGCAGGAAATAGAGCGTGCGGTTGTTCAAGCAGAAGGTGATTTGGACAGAGCAGAAGAAGTCTTGAAAGGCACAAAGTTTGATGAATTGTCTGTTCCAGTGAAACATGAGGAATCTGGTGATCATCTTACAGCCAGTAATGGTAAACATATAGTAGGGATAAGTTATCAGAATTCAGATTCAGAAAGATCAGAAACAAAGCCTGTTCCGTTGCCTCCTTTACAACCAACAAGAGATGACAAAAACTTTAACTATACCAAATCACCTTCCTCAGTGGAACATGTGAACAAAACTGCTCAGCTTATGAAACGACCACAACCGAAGTTAGATTGGCCAAAACCTCAACAATCTGCTGTTTTGATTGATAAAAGATGGATAAATACAGGACAGGCTCCCTCTGCTTCTTACTCTTTGCCATCATCGCCATCACCATCACCGCAGCCTTCTGTGAGGGTCGAACCTCGCTATATAGCTAGTGGAAATGACTTTAAGAGCCCTCAGCAACAGCCAGCAAACAGGGAACCAGTCGTGGCAATGAGGCAGCAGCGGCCACAAGTTGTAAGCACGAGTCCAGTTCCAACTTCGAGCATGAGCGCATTACCTACTAGTTGGCATCCTGCAGCAAGCATAGAGATCATGAAGTCAAATGGGTTCATGCAAACACATAATCTCCCTACTGCACGAAGCCCGAGCCCTAACAATCTGAATCCAAATCAGATGTACCAGCAGCTTCAATATGAAAACCAGAAGCGATTTAGTAACAACCTATTGGATCCACATGGTAGTATGCCCCCAGGGAATGGCGGCTTATGGATAAGAAACAACACTGCATCATCTTCACCCATATCCGCTGCTTCTTCACTGGGACTGTTTTCTGCGGTTGGTTCAGCAGGAACATCAGGTGCATCCTCACCGATAGATTGGAGCTCTGGTGGTTTGGTGGACTATAACAGCATAGACTGGAGTCTAGACCAAGGTTTAGCCCCAATTAGATTCAATGGATGGTCCGGGTCAAAGAGCAGCAGCAACATGTATGATCCGAACTTGAACAGGTACAGTCTAAACGGTTCCATGGGAAGCCGAGTCACGAGCAGGAACGGTGTATCTATTGAGCATGGGGGTGTTGGTGTAGCAGTAGAAACACAAACAGCTACATCTCAAGACTGGACTTCACCATTTGAAGGAAAAGATATCTTTGGTTTGTCTAGACAATATGCGTCTCCTCTGTAAGAGCAGATGAGTTACATATGAAAATGGAAGTAATAAAACAAGAAGCAAAAAAAAAAGAACAGAATGGTTTTCATGACTTATGTGTGGTTGCTTCTCCGTTTGGTTATGATTCGTGAATATGTTTCTTCTTTTTTCACTTTAATTAATGTTAAGAGCATCCAAATCAATCTTTTAAACAACTAACTCTGTACCAATACAGAACAGAGCCTTTTGGCTTCAAACTTGTTACATCTCATTGGGAATCTCCATTCGAGCGAGACTCAGAGGATGTTGCAGTCGCTTGCAGACGAAGGTTCTTTGTACTGTTCATTGCCTTGCGAGTCATAACGTTTGGTTCTGCAATGAGTTTACTTGGAATTAATTCCTTACATGTTACTAAATCCAGAAGAGGAGAGACCACTACTTGTAATCCATCGTCATATATATAAAAATTGAGGAGGATCTGGTGAACCGACACCATCAATGGTGCTTCCACTGTTATGCATACATTCCAGAACGATAAATTAGCACAAGTGCAAAGCCAAGGTTCTGATACATAAACTCAACTCATTAAATATAACATTGCACTAGCTTGTTGAGCTGAATTTAGGCAGACAAATACAATAGTAGCATCATGTTTACTTAATGAGCTCATATGACAAATGCAAATAGATCCTGAAATAAAGATTATTATTATTTTTTGGGGTAAAATCCTGGAATCAAGATGTGACTATCTTCTTGGGAAAGAAAGGGAGACATGACAGATGCATAAAGATCGTACCCAAATCGTTTACGCAATTGCTTTGAGATACACCGTTCTTGGTAACAATAAAAAATAAATAAATAATAAATAAAATAAATAACTGTCGGTACAAACCAAACCCTAAACCCTAAAACTCATCTTATTACATATTCAATAACAACGCATATTCACCCTATCTTCTCCCGACAGGTTCTATTCTTCATTTCTTTCTTCTTATCAAATCGTGATTTGTTTTCGTTTTTGTCTAAGGGATATCAATGATTTCTTGAAACTTTGCAAATTTCTCTGAGAAAGTATCAACTCGTTATAATATTGGATTATTAAAAGTTTTGGTACAAAAGGGTTCTGCATTGAGTAAATGTTTCATAATGAATTACTTATGTTTATGTCAAATTTTATTTTAATTATGTACAGAGCAGAGCGTACGTCTTCTATCTACAGTGATGGAATCATCTTCCAATCACATGGTATAAAATTGTCACATTAGTGTATACATTAATGTTTTATGTAATAATTAGTGTGAATTGTATCTTACATGTGTTAAGTGTTTTTGTTACAGGTAAGTCTCTTCAGGATTGTATCTCCTTCAGAGGGATGGGTGAAACCCCTGCAAAATCTGCTCAATACCATCAATGGTTTCATACTCTCACTTTTAATAATATCGTTTCTTAATAAGTTTTCTTGATTTTTTCACTGCATACATATATAGATTAACATTTTTTTTATGTATATATATATACAGATGTGGATTTCAAGATCTTCAAACGAAGTAAAACGGTATACGTATATGGGAAAATCAATCCAGAGATAATACTTGAAAAGATTACAAAAGCAGGCCAAAAAGCTGAAATTGTATGGAGTGATTATGGAGGCAAGAAACCGATGGGAAATCAAAGAGACCATTTGATGGAACAACGTTACATGAATGCTCCTAATGGTTACATGAATTATCAACATCCACAAAGCTATTTCCCTCCTCCACAACAGTATATGTATCCACAGCCCTATCAATTTTTTCCAGCTCCATATGCACGTCAGCTTTATCCGCAGAAACCACTACCTTTCGACCCCAATCCGAAAGAACCGGCGGCTAAGGCTTTTCCGCCGACGCCAGCTCCGCCTAAGAACTTTGTGATGGGAGATTTAAGCCTATGTAGGATCATGTGAATCCTCAGCGTGTTTGCTCTCTTTTCTTACTTATTATTGATAGTCTGACTAGACAAAGATTCATAATGAGTTTTATTATCATTTATGATTTTCTTTTTCTTTCTTTTGTTGTTGCATTTGTGTCATTTTTAATATACAAATGATATTACAACATTTGTGTTTGCTCTTGAAATGATGTAGGATTATGTGAATCCTAATGAGTGCTTTCTCTCCTTTTTTTTATATATATATATATATATATATATATATATATATCATTCATAATCTAACTAAACAAAGAATCATTATGAGTTTTTACATCGTTTATGATTTTTCTTTTTCTTTTGTTGTTGTTGTATTTGTGTCTTTTTAAATATATAAACGATATTACAACAATGGTCTTGCTCTTGAAATGATGACACGCTTGATACACTTGACACGCTCAGACTTTGAGAAAATGGGACCAGTATTAAAAATTGAGAAAATTAAGTCTGTACCAATAGAGAACAAAAACTTTTGGCCTTAACTTGTTACATCTCATTGGGAATCTCCATTCGAGACTCAGAGGATGATGTAGTCGCATTTGCAGAAGCAGGTTCTTTGTACCATTCATTAGCCTCTCGAGTCATAAAGTTTGCTTCTGCAATGAGTTTACTTTTGGAATTAGTTCTTTACATGTTACAGAATTCAAGAGAGGAGAAACCACTACTTGTAAAGAGCATACCAGACAAGAAAACTTTCTTGTATTCTTCATCGTCATATATAAATTGTGGAGGATCTGGTGAGCCAATCCCAACAACGGTGCTTCCACTGTTATGCATTCATAACAGCAAAAATTAGCAAGGCATGTCAAAGTTTAGCATAGCAAAGATTAGCACCAATACAAACCCAAGGTTCTCATTAATGATCTCCTATTCTAGAAAACAATACTCAGCACACTGAATAAGATCTCTACTAGCTTATTAAGACGCATTTTGTAACACAAGTATAATAGTAGCATCATAGTATTCACTCTAAGTTACTGTATACTCAACTACTAGATGAGCTACTATGGAACGCTCTGAGATATTATGAAATTTCTCAATGATAAGGCTTTTGTATATAGTTGTAGCAAAGGCATACCTCCCAGACATAAAGACAGCATCATATTCCCCACGCCCAGATGCTATTACACGTTGTTTCAAGCGTTTAAGAGATGGAAGAACTTGAAATGCTGGAAGCTCTGAAAATGTGAAAAAATTGCAGAAAATGTAAGTCCTTGTCCATATATCTATACTGAATCTTGAAATTTAAAGATGTGACTATCTTGTTGGGGGAAGGAAGGGAGATGCGACATATGCATATAGCTCTTACCCAAATCGTTTACGCAAATGCTTTGAGATACACCGTTGTTAGTCACATTCTCCAGTAATGATAAGGGATCAATGTTGCTTGTCTGATCAAGAAGTAGACGCTGAAAAACAAAAAAACTTAAAGCGTGAATATCCTGAAAAGCTTCTAGAAGTCAGATATCAAAATCATCAGCTTCAGTTTATTACTTTGTAAACTTCAGCAGTGGAACATGCTTCTCGTGGCTTTATTAGCACCATCGGAAGATCATAAGGAAACGGAGAAGGAAGGTCTTTGACAATCTACATTATTAGCCTTTATATTAGAATTCAGTAACATAAGCTGCATCATATTAACAATTCCACATCCCAAAACTAGTCAGAACAAAGGTTTGCATAGCAGACTAATGCCACAAAACATACCTCACCTCTCCCAGTACAATAGGCAGCTCCATGTGAGAAGAAGAAAGGAATGTCTGAGCCTATTTCACTTGACCAATCTTGGAGTTCCTTCTCAGTAACAAGACCTCCATTGAGTTGATTTGCCGCCCAGAGTGCAGTTGCAGCATTACTGCTTCCACCACCTAGTCCAGCCCCAGTAGGCACCTTCTTATCTAGATGAATCTTCCCAAATATCAAGAGAGACAATAAATTATAAAAGCGTATGAAATATGATGCTATATGCAAATGGTGTTGTCTAGTGTTATTACCCAAAAGAACTTGTTACTACCAGTTTTCTTCCTGTAGAGGTTAAGTGCTTTTATAATCTGCAAGAACAGTAAGTTACAACACAGACAAAATTAATGCTTCACAAAACCACAGAGATCATCTAACATCTCACCAGATTTCTCGCATCTACAGGGACTCCAGAGACGTTAGTGGAAAGACGGTCTTTGGACTTTGATGGTGACAAAGAGAATTTAATTGTGTCTCCTAAGCTAATCACCTAATCAAAACGGGAAAAAAGAGACATCAAGATTTCAAGACACAATGAGAAATAAGGAAAAGCTTAAAACTTGTATGAGGAAGAAAGAACTTACATGAAACAAAGAAGCTAAATCATGAAACCCATCTTCTCGTTTGCCAGTTATCCTCAAGAAAACATTGATCTGAATAGTACATAAGACATTGCCATTGATTCTTTAGGACAAAAAAAAGAAGAGAGAGAGAGAGACAATGGGTTCAAGAAAGTGTCTTTTAAAACCTTGCAAGGTGAGAAAAGCGTAAGTCTTGATAAAGGAGCTTCTTTGTCAACATCATCGCCAATCTTGTTAAGCCTCTCGTCAGGATCAAATACTATCTAACATCATTAAATCAATCAACAAAACATCAGTTTCTTGAATCTTTACCTTCTAAAGTTATTCAATTTGAGACTCGAATTGTTGTGTTTACCTCGACTTGTTTTCTTGAAGCTTTGACTGAAAAACTCACAAGGGGACGAGGGAGCTTGGGAGTAAATGAACAAGAAGGAGAAGAAGAAGGGAAAGAAGGGAGAGTGGTTTTGAAAGAAGTGAAAGTGAAGTTGAGAGATGAGATAAATGGAAGAGAAGCCGTTGCCATGGTCTGTACTCTGTCTCCGTGTTTCTGATTTTCTCTTTGGTCGGATAGGCGACGTTTTTTATTTTTATGTTCTTTAATATAATTTAGCTAATGCTTCCAGAGAGCTGGGTCGGATTTAATTTTCTTACTTCGGTTTAATGACGGTTTAATTAGATTTCGATTTAATTGTTTATTTCTTTGGGATAATTAGAGATGTAGTAGATCATGTTTTGGTGTTCTCGGAATGTAATCGTTTGTTATTCGGTCTTAGGCTGATTGAGTATCTTTGGTTGTGAATGGTGAGGCTGAACAATAGCAGTCCATTTATACATATAAATTCTCTTACACAAAAATCACCATTCATCTTTTTTTTTTTGGTTTCATGATTAGTGGAAGAACTATAAGCAGTACATATTTTTTTGTCTCTTAGTTAAAAAATCATAAGATCTATCTATATTTTTCTTCCTTACCTATTTTGTGACTGCCCATCCTATTGTCCTCTCTAATCTGTCTAATTTGCATGATCTACACTTATTCCATATGATCTGCATAATCTGCTTGATCTGTCATACTTAAATTACTTTCACCATTCAAAACTTTTGTTTCCTCATTGGTTCGATCTTATACCTTATGTAGTGTAATCATGTGAGGTTAGCTCTGCTCCTTATCTCTTCGCATATCAGATTTGATCGAGTTTGCTTTTATCTTGAAGCTTCTCTTTAGGTGTAGCTAAGTCGTCCTCTAGACCGTTCTAAAAGAAAAACTGATCGGATAGTGAAGCTTTGGTTTTCACTTTGCTTGGACTTAATTTGGATTAGGAGATGGCTTTTATATCAATGATTCTCTTTAATTCTTTGTGATGTTAGACTTTTTTTGGGTTATTTGGTCTTAAATGACGTATCTAGAAGAATTTTTAGTCGGGGTAATATCATAGAATTTGAATTAATTAGGAACATTATTATAGAATTGAGGTAACTAAGGCCCTGTTTATTTGTCCATCCAGATAGACCATCTCAATGGACCATCTGAATTATATTTGTTTTTTTACCAAAAAATGGTTCATCCAGATGGTTCATTCAGATGGATCATCTAGATGAGTTTCAAAAGTTAGGTAAAATTTTAAAGTCAGTTGGCTGAACCAAATTGGACCATATAGATAGAGATGGTCCAGCGAAAAATAACAAATTACAAATCTTATTACATAAATTGATTAGTTAGGTATTGATATTAGATAAAAAAACAAATATAACATAAATCATACTTTGTAACTATTGTATTGGAAAAAAAAACATATTTCCCAACCAAATTGAAAAATCAAAATTTTCCAACCAAATTGAAAAATTAACATTTTCTGAACAACCCGCAATTTTACGGTTTTGACAGGAGAACATAATTTTATGATTTTGGTGGAAAACATAATTTTACGGTTTTTGACGGGAAACAGAATTTTGCGGTTTTGGTGGGAAACAGAATTTTACGGTTTTGGTAGAAAACACAATTTTGCGGTTTTGGCGGAAAACATAATTTTGTGGTTTTGGCGAGAAAATGCAATTTTGCGGTTTTGACGGGAAAATGCAATTTTGCGGTTTTGACGGGAAAATGCAATTTTGCGGTTTTGATGGGAAAATGCAATTTTGCGGTTTTGACGGGAAAATGCAATTTTACGGTTTTGATGAGAAAACGCAAAATTGTGTTTAAGAAATTTTGTAATTTAGTTGGGGGACGTGACGCCGTAGACGTCAATGTATGTCCGCCATTACTTAGCCTTTTGCGTTGGTCTTTACTCTCCGGTGAATCGATATGGTCTTTGGTGGGTGCCGGCCTTTGACCTTTTAGAAAAGCTTTGCATTCAGGAGATGGTGAAGTGTAAAAGGTCAAAGCTTGTGAGCGAATGGTCACACGGAAGTTGCGGAAGACTTCTGATTTACTGGTTGATCCCTTAGATATGACACACCAAAACAGATCGGGTTGATAAATAGATATGACGCACTATTAATCGGATTAATGAATATTACACACCATAATCACATAATAGATATTACACACCATTGTGGAAGACATCCTCAACAAAAAAATTTCAAAAATATCAGTAAGTCTAATTATTCAAAATAGTTTACAAAAGTATTTATAGAAAATACTTATGTGAAAGATAAAACAATTACAATTAACTAGGTAAAGATGTAGACTAGATTTTAATAAATTAAGTTGAATAACTCTTCAGCTCTAAATGACTTTTAATCTCTAATTTTCGTCATTCCCTTTGGACTGCAATTAAAGTCTTCAATTTGGGTGCTTCTTCAACTTGTAACATGATGAAAATAGTATGGACTTGTTATATATATGATCATGGGTTGAATTTTGAATACTCTAAGAAGGAGAAGACGAAACTAAGAAGGAAATAAGAAAAAGCTAAGAGTGGGAGAGGTCGATGGAGGCGAGAGAGAGGAGGCATGAGACTTAGGTTTTTCGTGAAGAAAATGAAAAAGAGAAAGGATATTATTCTTTAGGGGAGTGTATTGAATAAGGTATTTAAGAAATGTTGAGGTTATTTGATTTTTAATGAGTTTTTGAGAGATTTTAGGTGAATTAGGCACTAAAAATTTTAGTCTTTACTAAATTTTATTAGCCGCCAGTTTAGCCACTAAAAATCAATAATTATGGAAAGTAAAGTGGGAAAAATTTCCCAGTTAAATAAAATTCCAAAAATTTGCTGGGAAAAACTGTAAAAAATTTCCCGGTTCTAAAAAAAATTTACACGTAATTTCCCTGTTTTTATTTAGCCACCAATTTAATTTCATTGGCCACTAATATTCCGTGACGATACTAATATTCGAAATCTCCATATTTATAAAATTCAAGAGTTAGAGTTCTGAATTTAAAATTTAAAATTTGGAATTTATAAATAGTCAAATTTTATGTATATATAGTTAATAATTATATTTTGTTTTATTGTTTACGATTTCTTTTCTTTGATTAAAATCTTAAAATTTAAATTTTATAGGATTTAGGGTATAGAGTTTGATATTGCTAATTTATATTCAAAATTTTATAATGAAAAATTTAGAGTTTATGATTAATTATTTGAAGTTTAATGTTATGTATTTGAAATTTAGAGTTTATGATTAAGGGTTTGAAGTTTGGAGTTTAAGATTTAGGGTTTAAATTTAAGGTTTGGATATATGGTTTTGAGTATTATTTTTAGTTTCATTATTAACGATATGTTCTCTGTTCTTCTGTATATATTTTTTTTTCCAGTAAAGATATGACCCCATTGAACAAGCTCACGGCATATCAAATAAGTTTTTGGGTTATTTTGATCTATATTTTTTTGTTCTTAGACAATACCCATCACAAGAGAACGTTATTCCACATAACCTTTTATTTATTGTATTCCTCTCTTTTGATTTAGTTTATGTACTTTTTTTTTTCAGGATTAGGTATGTTTTTCCGTGTTCTTGACTCTTTTGTTGTTGTTTTATATATTATATTTTGTCTCTTCTCTCTGTAGCCTATTTTCTCTTATCATGCATCTAATGAACAGATTTGCTTTTGTGCATGCGGGTTTGTATACTACTATTGTGTTCAGAAAGTGTGTTTTCTGATATCTTTCTCTTTTGATTTGGTTTTGTGATTTTGTGGTTTTTTTTTCCGTCTTATTGCTTTTGCAGGTCTTATGTTTTGCGTTAGAAGCAGCGGGATGAAATCGTCATCATCAACAAAAAAACGTCATCATTCTTTCGTAGGCTTAGACTATCATTAACATAACTCTTAATAAAGGTTCTTAAATATATATAATAGAAATAAAAATAAATGAAAATTAGTTAAAAAGAGGTTGTGTAGTACCTTTAACTTAAAATGTTGTCAATTTTTTTGTTTACAAGTATTGTACATGTTAGGAGATATATAGCTGGTCCAGCTTATCGGTTTATCCAATGGTTGGATTTAGTTCGTAAACAGAGTGCTACTTACGGATCCTCTGGATTCCCTCACCGTCTTCACCGCTTCGATGATATGGTTACAAGGTTATGCCTTTTTTTCCTTTTTTCTGCTTCCTTTCTATTTTTGTGCTTAATCTAATTGATTCACATATCCAATTTATTCAGTAGTTTTGTTTTGCAATTGTTTTGGAATCTTATTAACATCAGAAATTTTATCCAATTAAGGATATTAGTGGAAAATTTGGAAATATGATTGTTGAAGATTATTAACAGAAGAATGATCCAGGAGAGAGGAATGCTGTTCCAAAAAGTCCACCAAGCAAAGAGACCTCAGAGATTAGGTTGTGGGAAAAGCTTGGCAAATCTTCTTTTGTGGATATCAACTCGAGCTTTTTATCATGGAACATGCTCTCTTCACTTCACCATGCAGAACATATTAGTATCACTGATCATTCTGAAGAGGACCAGAATAGACCTCTCGAGGTATATATATATCTTCATTAAATATAATCTTGGATTCCTAGATTGAAAAGGGCTTCCATATATTAGATCGTCTTCTTAGTCTGACATTGTTTGTTTGTTGGTTCGGAGCTCATTTAATCATATTGTGGATGAACTTATTATGTATACTCTGCTTCTTTTTCTTGCTACATTCACAGGTTACTGTGAATTCTGGGGGAATTGTTTTATCTTATATATTCTTTTGTAATATTTATTTTGTTTATACAGGACAATCAGTATCATGGTTTAGAGATACAAATCTTTTTACGTAATGGAGTGATTATTTCTTTTGAACTTGATCTTGATCTAAGTCATTGTTTTCACCCCGTTTATTAGGATAATAATATGCTTCCTTTCATTCGATCCTGATTTTCTATTTTTATGTTACTCAACATGTGTGTTATGCAAATTGCTTGCTTTCGTTTAGTTTCTCTTTTTTTTTTTTGTTATTTTTGACTATGTTTCTTTTGCAGGATTAGGTATGCTATGTCATGTTAATGCTTTTGATTTTTTCGATGTATGTTCTAATTTGTATCTTCTCTTTATATCATATGCATTGTGATAAATGTTGGAGATAAGCTTGAATAAACTTGAGCTATGAGTGATCCTAATCCTACCGAGAATATGGTCGTTAAAGAGATTAGAATTAGATCAAACTAGGAGTTATCTAGTTGATATATTTCCTTATTAGAAAAAAGGAAAATAGCTAATGTCTTAATATAAATACGGAGTTGCAGAGTCTATTGCAACACGTGAGATTACAGAGTTTGTAGTTGCTTTAATTTTGAGAAGTTTCTAAAGCAATAATACGAGAGTTATTCGTTAAAGCGTTTGTGTTTCAATTCAATAATAAACTCGGTGTTTCTTTGTACCAAGGTTTGTGGTCTTCCTTCGAATTCAGCAAGTATAATTTATTATCTGTTTTTCTCTTCTTTTTTTTTATTGGTTTTGTGAATTTGCTTTTTTGTCATCTTATTGATCTTTCAGAATTTTGCTTTTATTCCACGTTTATTTTTTACTATAAACAATTTAGTTTCTTATAGTGATTTAACTCTCCTTACCACACTTAAAGTTTTGGTGTTATGATATCGTGTTCGGCTATGGTTATTTTGGTTTTTTTGTTGACCATCCTCTTATTGTTCATGTTGTTTCAGTTTTTTTGGAGTGCAGGCTTTTGCTCTCAACGCGTGCTACTTGGATCATTGTTGTGGGAACCGGAATCCATCTTGATATATTTTCGTAAAGTTAATGTGACGATCCGAGAATCTTGTGAGAGAAAGTAGAAAGTAGAAAGGAAGATCGAAAAAAGGGAACTAGGTCAAAAAAGAGAACAAATTTTTATTGCTATAATGTATTGAATGTGTAAAACGGCTTAGAATGTGTTACAAAAGGTAGAGATCGATCCCTATTTATACTAAGAAGTCCTAAGCCCTAAACTCCCTAATTTTCGATGTGGGACAAAGGTTCTTTTCTTTTTCCGATGCTTTTTCCATAAATCTTCGAGGAAGCTTCTAGAAGCTTCCATAAGTTGGTTTCAGCCTTTGTCGGTCCATCCTTCCAGCTCGGTCCAAGTCCATTCCTCGTCTAATGGGTTTCTTCGGTTAGTTCGATAGACGAAACATCGCGATGTTTCGAGAANGTCAGCCAGCTGGGTCAGTGTTTCCTACCAAGCTGGACAGCATTCAGCATGATGACTGTCCAGCTCGGTAGCCTGGATGCAGAGAATGCTGGACTGGCTTGCTCCTAG
>OVBI01000988.1:0-45321 GCA_900406495.1 Sisymbrium altissimum | reverse complement strand
CGAAAACATCGGTATGTTTTACGAAAAGGCCATAAAGACGAAAAAAGAAGCAAAACGAGACGAAACGAAAAGTGTCAGCCAGCTGGGCCAGTGTTTCCTACCGAGCTGGATAGCATTCAGCATGCTGACCGTCCAGCTCGGTAGCCTGGGTGCAAGAAATAATGAACTGGCTTGCTCCTAGGTGCNTTCCGATAAGTCGTGGGATGCGTCCAGCTTGATATGATGAAGTGTGTCGGTCAGCTCGGTATCCAGGAGGGTATTTTTTACCGAGCTGGCTATCAGATACCGTCCAGCTCGGTAGGAATGGTGAAGGAAACATGCATATTGCTGCTCCAAGCTTTCTTACCGAGCTGGACAGCAGTGCCCAAATTGTAGACCCCATAAATTTCTCGTATGAACTCCGTTTGATCTTATTCTTCTTCTATGACCTCAATAATTGAGTCAAGAACATTTTCCAAGTGGTTTCATGTTCAAAAGCTTTATGGTTTGGAAGATACACCTCGATCATTGAACGTATATCCTGACTGCTCTGTGCTGATCAGACCGACGTTTTGTGACAAGTGCTTGGAAAAACATGCATTAAGGTCGTGTGTGTCAGTCATCTCGGTAGGATTTACTGCCAAAACACCAAGCTGGCTGTCCTGAAAGCCTGGTTGATTGCCTTTTACTCGAAAAATTGTAACTTTCGTCGGTTTATCGGAGGAATCGTTCAAAGGACGAAACGATCAGCTGAACATGATGGAGAGATGCCAGTCAGCTCGGTATCACTAGCAGGTCTTGATACCGAGCTGGCTGTCTTATTTCGTCCAGCCGATCATCTCTTGTTCAACGATTTGCGAGTTCATCGATTCCTCGGAAAAACTCTTGAAAGACAGTTTTTCTTTTTTTCTTTGCAGAGTTATCGACAGAGTGGTTCAAAATGAACTTTCCCCGAACTCATATCTAAATATGAAAATTCCTTTTTGATATTTAAATATTTTAATCGTTAAATCCGGAGGTGTGGGTTTTGACCCCAACACATACCATCACAAAAACAACTTAGTCCACCCAACAAGACTTTGATCACGAAGCAATCCTCTCACAGCTGTTACAAGGACAAGTCATTATGCAAAGCAAAATGAACACCTAGTTAGCTACGATCACTAATAAGATCGATACACTCTCAGCACGACTCAGCACATTAGAGGACAGCAACAAGGGTCAAACCTCACCTCAACCAACACGATTGCCAATTCCACCGGTGAGACACCAACTCAATCCACACAGCATGCTCAACATTACCACAAATATCGATGACGAAATCGATAAGTGGTGGGGGGGGAGAGACATTAAAGCAAATTAAAATCAACACTTTAAAGAAGCTGAAAGAAGTCACTCACAACGGAGAAATTCCGATGAGCAGATCACCACGACCACCAACCCCAAAGATAGAAAGAAGAATCACATACGAGAATGAAGAGGAGCGGGTTAGAATTCTAAAGGAGGTAAAAACTAAGTTCAATAAAATAGCTAAGGATAAGGAAATCCTATCCCACCTACCTAGCATGAGACGAAGCTGTATGCTGATGTAAGTGCGATAATAAGAAAAGCTAACCAAGAAATCACGAAAAGCCTAGAAGGAACAAAAAAGCCACCATTGGTCATCAAGAAGGCTGAGGACCACGGGCCTCTCACTCTTCCATGTGTGGTTGGATGCACGCTCTTTGAAGAATGTCTGTAATTTGTGATCAAGCAGAAACATCATGTCTTATGCTACAGCCATAAGGCTTGGACACAGAAGATTCCAAGGATACAGCTGACCTCTAGCCTTTGCTGACGGGGAACAAGAAAGACCATTGGAACCCTCAAAGATGTGTCAATCATGGTAAACAATATTCTGTTCCTAACTGATTTATTAGTCGTTGAAATGACCGCAGATACAAAGGAATCTCTTATGCTGGGAAGACTCTTTCTGGTAGCTGCACGATGTATCCTCAACTATCAAAGCAGAACCGTAGAAGTCCAAGTGTACAAAACGAGAGCATTAAGGTTCTAATGCAAACTCCTGGTCGGAGGTTTGCTAAAGTGAAGGGCGGGAGCTGTCGTCGGCCGTACGGCACCTACGAATCTAACTCGGTCGATGAATTATGGTCGGGAAATGAGATGGTCGATGGAATCAACGGCTGGCCGTACGGTCCTTTCCGGTTGATCGATGGATGGTTGCTTACGGTATGAAAGTGGAGTGAAGGTCGCCACACGATCCGATGGAGTGAACCGTGATAAGACAAGGAGAAATCCCGGATTTCCCTGAGTGCACGATGTGCTTGGACTTTTCTTATCGAAGAAAGTTCGAGTTTTTATTATCAAAAGGTGTAAAAAAAATACAAGGCTGCAGGGGGACTTATATAGTGTCCGTCAGCTGTGCCCTTCTAGGGGTCTTTGAAACAGATTACATTAAGTGCTGAATTTAAATAAATGGCGAACTTATGCCTTACTCTACGAAATTCAAAGGAACGAGGCTAACATTTGCCTTAGAAAAATAATTCGAAATGAAATGAAAGACAAGAAATCAGCAAATCAAATAATTGACTAGAGAAGAGATTACCTTTCTTACCGTCAAGAATTTGGTTGGATGAATGTGGCCGGGAAAACGTCTTTAGGTGGGGACGCGGTCGATGCTGAATAAGGAAAGTATTCGCGTCTCGGGAGAAGACCAGTTTTACCCGATACAAATTGATTTTGGGTCGAGGCAAATGAATTCTGGCCCGGTTATAGAGTTGCCCGCGTCTCGATCGGCCGGTACGATGTTTGGCTGGGTCGCGTCTCGATCCGTCTTGCCCGTGTCTCGGTAATGAATTTTCCCGGTATCGGATTTACCCGCGTCGCGGTATATCCTTCCCGCGTCTCGAGGCTTGTGTCCCACGTCTCGATACTTAGTCGAGTCTCGACGTTCTTCACCCGCGTCTCGATATTCCTTAACCGCGTCTCGATGATCTTGAGCTGCGTCTCGATACTCCATAGTCGCGTCTCGGTGTGTCCTGGTTGTGACCCGATGGTCACTACACGCGTTGGGTTGGTCCTCGGTTACGTCGCTATGAGAACCTTCCGCGTCCCGATGAGTCTCGATCACGTCCCGATGAGTCTCGATCACGTCCCGATGAGTCTCGATCGCGTCCCGATGAGTCTCGTCCGTGTCCCGATAGTTTCTGTCCGCGTCCCGATAGGTCTCGACCGCGTCCCGATGATNATAGTTGCCACGGCTGCATTGATGTTCTCCTGGAGTGTTCTTGCTCTGGACCGCGTCATGGGTTTGGACCGTACGATGGGAAAGGGCTGTACCGGGGCTGCTTGGGTCGGTTTCGACTGTGGGTTTGCATCAGGTTCACATCAAGAACCATCTCGGAGTAGACGTTGAGCAACCTTACTCCCTGAACGCACCCTCAACATGGCAAAGAAGGTTTTGATGGGAGCAACATGCCCCGCTATTTTAAGGATCATGCTAAGAAAAAGCAAGGAAAACCCACTATTTGAAACTTGGTTGAAACCGAAGGAAGGGAATTTTCTCTCATAGGGTCTTTGGCAACTTCAACTTCCATGAGTGAAGCAAAAGATGAGTTCGAATACCCAGACGGGGAGAAACTTGAACTGCATGCTCACCCCAAGATCGACAAAGAAGCACCAATGGCTCACAAAACAAGGATTGAGGTAATCAGTTAAGAAGCCACCTATGACTCCAACATTACGGTTTTGAAAACGAAGGATCCAACTGAAGGATCAAAAGGTGAAAATTTCCCCATTTTAGCCTGAAAATGACTTGAAAGTCAAGATATGTGACTATAAACAAAGCGCTCTTGAAAGACACCTTAAGCTTATCTTTGTATATATTTATCTTTCGTTTCAAATTGTTTCTAAATATTGTCTTAGGAGGCAAAAGCAATCTACAACTGGGCCATTAGCAACGGGGTAGAGAAGAAAGTACTTGATGATTATCTAGGCTCGGGAGCATTGGGCACAGCCCAATGTAAAGAACAAAAAATAGTAATAAAGATATTTTTGGTTTATCCAAATATTTAATATATCATTTACAATTAAGATAAATATTGTGTGGTTAGGGTATCTCAGATTTTTTGGACCACTTACATTGATAGTTTGACCTACTTTCGATTATTGCTTAAAACTAGTCCAATGCATGCCCTCTTATCCCTCACAACTTGGTTTTGTCACCTCACTCGTTTCACATAAAAATCTTGTCTCTCACTGTCTTTTGCACTTTTTTCTAACATCATTCAAAGCAACATCACGCTTGAGAATCTCTTTCTCCCTCTATAAAGCATTGTTTGTAGAAAAGAAATTACCAAAAACCAAACAATGATGGTGGGATCAACAAGATGAGGTATTATTGGTGGAAGCTCAGCCGAGAGAGCAGCCAAGAAGGATGGGAATAAAATCATGGCAAGCTCTTCCAAACCAAAGAAGTCTCAAGAACCGGATCTCTCCGATATGTGGTACAATGGGCCCAGCATAGCTGAGTTGGGAAAGATCCGACTTAGGTTCGATAGGTTGGAGTTCAAGGCAACTCGTTGTTGGTGCCAAAACCCACACTTCCAGAATTAATAACCAAGATATTTAGATATTGGAGGCGATTTTCATATTCGAATACCTTCGGAAATATATCGGTTTTCCCGATAAACAGACGGAAGTCGCGATTCTTCGAGTAGAATACTGTCAGCTCGGCATTTTAGGAAGGAGCTGACCAGCTCGGCATTTTTTCCAGCCAAAAATTCCGAGCTGGCTTACGTCCTTTGATAAGCCCAGCTGATCGTCCTATTTTCCGAGGGTTTGTTCAAAAAACCGATAAAGTCGCGATTCTTCGAGTATAACACTGTCAGCTCAGCATTCTAGGGAGAAGCTGACCAGCTCGGCATTATTTCCACCTAAAAATGCCGAGCTGGATTACATCCTTTGATATGCCCAGCTGATCGTCCTATTTTTCGAGCGCTTTGTCCAAAAAATCGATAAAAGTCGCGATTCTTCGAGTAGAACGCTGTCAGCTCGGCATTCTAGGAAGATGACCAGCTCGGCATTTTTTCCAGCCAAAAATGCTGACCTGTCTTACATCCTTCGATATGCCCGGCTGATCATTCTGTTTTCCGAGCGGTTTATCCGAAAAACCGATAAAAGTCATGATTTCCCGAATTAAGACCATCAGCTCATGACCAGCTCGGCATTCGCTCCTCCACCATAAAATGCTGAGCTGGGTGGTCTTCTACCTATCCACGAAGTGTCCAGCTGATCATCAAGTCCTAGTTTCTCTTGATTTTTCCCCTGGATATGTAACCAGCTAGGTATTTCGTCTTGGAACACAACCAGCTCGGCAAAACCAGTGGACCAGCTCGGCATTTCATCTTGCCCAAGGAAATGCTGAGCTGGGTTACTCATGCCATCATCAGTCCATCCAAAATGCCGAGCTGACCTGTTTTGTGACCCAAAATGCCGCGATGGATGCACAAAATCGAGAGGAGAGGGAACTGGAGACCAGCTCGGCATTTTTGCCTTCAGGAAATGCCGAGCTGGGTGATGAATGTCTCCAGGAGAAATCCAGCTCGGCATTTTACTCCCCCAGTGAGTTATGCCGAGCTGGTTGATCATCTAGACACTTTCGGGAGCTTTTTCGGGATTTGTCGATGTTTTTGTAGACTCCCCAATGTTTTAATCAAACTTCGCGTTATTTTCGAAAAATATCATCTATCGAAAATGATAAAGCGTTGACTTAAAACCGAAGAAATCACTGAGCCAGTGACACATGCCGAGCTGGATGGAAGATTCCCGAAGATTCTCGATTATCCCTTGAAGTCGGTGGAAAAAGCGAAGATATAGGCTCTCACATCGGGAATTTGGCTGGTTTAGGCTTAGAGTTGTCTAGTATAAATACATATTGATGTACAGCGTTTAAGTCAGACTGAAATAATTCAAAAGTCCGTTATTTTCGGATTTGTCAATAAAAATATTCTATATCTTTCTTTTTCTTGTTAAAATCATTACTTTTTGATCCATCTTTACTTTTGCAGAAATTCTTTAATATCTTTCGTGTAGTTTCTATTTCCAGAACTTTTGGGACCTAACAATCGATTTACTTTCCGAAAATGCGTTGTGCGAAATCTCATTCCCACGATTTGGCACTAGAAAGAGGGGATCCAAAAGATTTCTTACTCGGAGAAACGAAAGATGCCAAGATCAGCTCATAAGAATCCGGTGGAGCCGAACCGATTCTGGTAACTTCCGAGGATTGGATTGAATCCGGAAAAGAAACTTTCCTGATAACCCTAGGGCAATCCAAAGAATCCTCCGAAAACTCGTCAACACAATCATGGGAGGATCGATGTTCTTCTGCGATTCGAAATCCTCCATAAAAGCTTCTCAGCGAAAAGTGAGAACATATTGATCGATCATGATCAAAGAGCATAACTGAGGATGCGATGGTCTTCAACAAATCGGAAGCTTACGGAGTTATACATCCCCATGATGATCTGCTTGTAATTCAACTCACAATAGCCGATCATGATGTGTCCAGGGTACTCATTTACACCGGTAGTACGGTGAATGTGATCTACCAGAAAACCCTAGAAAGAATGGGGACAGGATCTTACAAACTGGTAGACGAACCTATGCTGTTGATAAGCTTCTCCGGACGCATATCAATGACCCAGGAAACTATCGCCCTCCCAGTTACCACGACAGGAGGTACCACTTTGGTGCTATTCTCTATAGCCGATCATCCCATGATTTATAATATTATAATGAGAACGCCCTGGCTTAATGCCATCAAGGCCGTCCCATCAACTTATAATCTATGCCTTAAGTTCCCAACTGTAAACGGGACCGGGACGATCTGGGGAGAACAGAAGATTTCTCGCGCATGTCTCTCTGTCGAACATAAGATTCGGAACCCTGTAACCGATGAAAAGCCGATGGAAAAGGGAAAGAAAAAGGCGAAAGTCGAGCTTGCTAAGCTCTTCCATAAGCTCCGGCTGGAAGACGCGAAGGAGCAAAAAGACGACAACCCATCCAGAGAGATGTATTGAAATCGGCACAAACCTTAAGGAACCAATCAAGTCTGAACTCGTGACTATCCTTAAGAAAAATGTGAGCACTTTCGTCTGGGCAGCAAAAGACATGTCAGGGATCAAGATCAGTACGACCTACCATGAGCTCAACGTTGATCCGACTTTTAAACCAATCAAACAAAAGAGGCAAAAGCTCGGAGCAGAAAGAGCAAAGGCAGTCAACGACGAAGTCGAAAGACTCCTAAAAGTGGGATCAATTACCGAAGTAAGATATCCCGATTGGCTTACTAATCCAGTACTTGTCAAAAAAAAGAATGGGAAGTGGCGTGTCTGCGTGGATTTCACAGACTTTAACAAGGCCTGCCCCAAGGACAGTTTCCCGCTACCGCATATCGACAGACTAGTCGAAGCAACAATCGGAAACAAGCTACTCTCATTTATGGACGCCTTCTATGGCTATAATCAAATCATGATGAACCCAGACGATCGAGAGAAGACAGCGTTCATCACAGACCGCAGAACGTACTGCTACAAGGTGATGCCTTTCGGACTGAAAAAGGCTGGTGCCACATACCAACACCTGGTGAATAAAATATTCGCTGATCAGCTAGGAAAAACCATGGAAGTCTACATAGAAGACATGCTTCTAAAATCCCTAGAAGAAAGTGACCATATGAAACACTTCTCGGATTGTTTCGATTGTTTGAACAAACACAACATGAAACTCAATCCCGCAAATTGTAGATTCGTGGTCGCTTCGGGAGAGTTCCTCGGTTACCTGGTCACTCATCGGGGAATCAAAGCAAACCCCAAACAGATCAATGCACTCATCGACATGGCATCCCCAAAAAAAAAAAAAAAAAGAAGTCCAAAGGCTCATAGGACGAGTAGCGGCACTCAATCGCTTCATTTCTCGATCAACAGACAAATGTCTGCCCTTTTACGACATGTTGAGAGGGAATAAGAAGTTCGACTGGACCAAAAAATGCGAAGAAGCTTTCCAACAGCTCAAATCTTACCTAGCAAGTCTGCCAGTACTAGCCAAGCCAGAGGTTGGAGAACCTTTGTTCCTCTACACTGCCGTCTCATTGACCGCAGTGAGTGGAGTTTTGATCTGGGAAGAGAGTGGCGAGCAGAGACCGGTATTCTATGTGAGCCAAACCCTCACAGATGCCAAAACTCGCTACCCACAGATGGAAAAACTAGCACTATTGGTAGTAGCATCTGCTCGAAAGCTCATACCCTACTTCCAATCACACACAATCGTGGTCCTTACAACATTTCCGCTCAGGACTATCCTGCATAACCCAAGTCTTTTGGGACATTTGGCAAAGTGGGCGGTCGAATTGAGTGAATACGATATCGAATATCCGTCTAGAACATACACAAAGTCCCAAGTTTTGGCCGATTTTGTAATCGAACTTCCCCCCAAAGGAAGCAGCAAAAAATCGGAAAACACAACTTTGACTCTTCATGTCGACGGATCTTCTTCAAAACAAGGGTCCGGGGTTCGGATCCGTCTGACTTCGCCCACAGGAGAAATCCTAGAGTAGTCATTCCGACTCAACTTCCCAGCGTCCAACAATGAGGCCGAGTATGAAGTCCTGATCGTTGGGCTAAGGCTCGCCAACAGTATCAAAATCGGAAACATCCATGCTTTCTGCGATTCTCAGCTGGTTGCAAATCAATTCAGTGGAGAAAAGAAAACCAGGGATGAAAGAATGGAGGCTTACCTGAGAGTCGTCCAAAATCTCGCAAAGCAGTTCAAAGAATTTGAGCTAACAAGATTTTGCTCGGGGTGAAAATGCGCCTGCCGACACTCTAGCAACTTTGGCATCGACTTCAGCCCTGGGAGAAAGCAGGATTATTCCGGTGGAGTTCATAGAACATCCACGCATTGGACCACCCGACATAATCACGCTCATCCAAAGAGATCTTGAGGAAGAAATTTCCGAAGATTTTATGGAGGCAGACGAATCAGACCCGGCTCCAGCCATTGGCACCGACTCAGACACCAAAGGGGGAGAGTTCGGTTGCGACCAAGAGTGGATGGAGAGAATTCACTACTATATCACAGACGGAAAACTCCTTTCCGAGAAATGGGAAGCACGAAAACTGAGAGCACAAGAAGCACTCTTCGTCCTCGTAGACGGAAAAATTCTCAAGTGGAGACATTCTGGCCCCCTTATGAACTGTGTGGAAGGGAAACAAGCCTGAAAAATCATGCATGAAATTCATAGCAGGTCATGTAGAAACCACTCAGGAGTAAGGGAACTCGCCATCAAAAGCAAAAGGCACAGATATTTCTGGCCAACAATGATCAAAGATTGCGAGAAATCCTCGAAAAGATGCGAGAAATGCCAACGTCATGCTCCCACAATCCGCCAGCCAGCCGAAATACTTTCGTCGATATCCTCACCATACCCATTTATGCGTTGCTCAGTGGATATCATCGGACCAATGCACAAATCTAAGCAAAAGCAGTACCTGCTCGTCTTAACGGATTACTTTTCCAAATGGATCAAAGCAGACTCCTATGCTAGCATAAAAGATGCCCAGGTCGAACATTTCGTGTGGAAAAACATCATCTGTAGACACGGCATTCCTTACGAGAATGTAACCGATAATGGTTCACAGTTCATCTCGAACCGTTTCGTACTATTCTGCGAAAAATGGAAGATCCGTCTGAGTTTCTCAACTCCAAGGTATCCACAAGGCAATGGCCAAGCAGAAGCAGCCAATAAAACAATCCTCGACGGATTAAAGAAAAGGCTCTACGAAAAGAAGGGGAGATGGGCTGATGAACTTTGAAGTTGTGCTCTGGTCACACCGGACCATGCCTAGGAAAGCTATTGGGGAAACTCCCTTCGCATTAGTCTATGGAATAGAGTGCATAATTCCCACAGAAATCAAATTTCCCGGAGTACTCCAAAATTTCCTTCCCAAACGAGAAGAAATTAATCAGGCGATGCTCCTGGATGAACTCGATCTCATCAACGAAAGGTGTGATCAGGCACTAATCCGAATGCAAAGCTATCAGCAATCGGCTGCGAAATACTACAATTCGAAAGTTCATAACCGGAGATTCAAGGAAGGCGATCTCATTTTACGAAAGGTCTTTCAGAACACCCAGGAAAAGAACGCTGAAAAACTAGGCGCAAACTGGGAAGGCTCCTACAAAATCATCAAAGTCGTCAGACCAGAAGCATACAAACTCGCCTACGACGACGACTCTCCAGTTATCCGAAACTGGAATGCTATGCATCTCAAGAAGTACTAACACTAGTGCTCCACTCCAAATGAAATACGAATTGGCTTGATCCTCTAGCACTAGGGTATGTAGGCAACTTGTCTCATGATAAGTCCAGCTACTTTAAAAAAAAAAAAAAAAATTGGGGGAGTGGGAGTGTATACATAGACCACTCCTACACTCGAAAAATGCTCCAACACTCAAGTTTTCCTTAAACATTCCAGAAGACTCTACCTCTAAACGAGTCCAGGCATCAATTTTTCCGAAGAAATTCCGAAAAAGCCTACAACACTTTACTTATACGATTTCAAAAATGATTTGCACAAATCTAATACTTTTTCAAAAACTTCCTTGTTGCTGGCCACAACAAGCGCTTTTCTTTTTACTGTCCTTTAAGGACCTAGCCAACACCCAAAACGGGCAGAGGTTCGACCACATCCGTGCACGGATAAAACAGCGTGCTATGTAAGCAAATGTTCGGTATATCCTAGCCTAACATCCGAGAGGTATATTCTGGACGATGTTCTTATGTTTGACTTTGAGAGGGGCATGCCAGCATGATAAAAGACTCGCACTGCTTTAATCCTCACTGCAAACTCGCTAACCCGGTAAGCGCCAACCATGGCACACTGGTCTCAACATCTCGCAAACACATTCTAGCATGCCACTAGACGAGATCCTAAAGTGTTTTAAATGTCGAAAAAACGGGGAGGTAAGCCGGAGACTATTCGCATCCCCTAAAACTAGACAGACGCATAGCTTAGTTCCTAAAACACTAACCTATTGTAAGCCCAGTCAAAACGTTTCTTAGCAGCACTGGCACAACTTCATCAACACTATGCGAAAACGCAAACATATTCTCGTCTAAAAGCACGACATGTCTCTGATCGACGAAATATCAACGCTGCAATGCATACAACACTTTTAAACATCTCAAAACACTAAAGAACCACGAATGAGTATAAAACTTTGGACTACTCTACTCTCCTATAAGTGAATCTCTGAAACCCTATCATGTTCCTACATAGAACAAACAATAACCAACCTCATAAAATGCACAAAATTAAAGCGTAAGAGTGCATAAAATAAAAAGGTTCGGATACAACCATCGGGGACAATCCCGGACAAAGTCATAGTGTGGGCCTCAAAGGACCCAGCAAATCAAATGAAAAAAAAACGATGAAAGATAAGGGAGATAAGGGGGTCTAGGCTTGATCCTCCTCTCTGTCTTCTCGGCGGCCATCTCAGCAAAGCCAACCGCGCCTTCATTGGTCCCTGCAAACTCTCCAACACCGATCTACTTAGCTGAACTGTCGAGAGAGACGTCACCGACCGAACGAGAGGCTGAAGCCGAAGATCCAGAAGATGGGATAAGTAATCCCCGAAGCTCATCGATCACACGATCCACCGATCCTTTGAAACCGACAAAGTCCGCGTTCATCTTCTCACTCCTCTCGCGCTCCTCGGCTATCTCCTTGGGATCATTCCTATCAAAGACAGCAGTCACTTCGGAGTTACAAACTCCCATCACATAACATGCCTCAGAGTCACGGTTTGAAAATCGGTCGATTAAGGATATTGCCTTATCCACCTGAGCCCGGCTCCTGTCCACAGCTGCCTTGTACCCATCACGGTATGCCCTCTTGTTCTACAGCTTGAAGGCATTATCCTTCTCAGCAAGCTTTTCCTCCAACACCTTAATCCCAGACTCTAGATCATCTTTAGCATTCACGACGTGGGCAGCGCAGGAAGCACTGCGGGTCGCCTCTTCCCTAGTAGCGGCAGGTACTTCCTTCCCAAGGTTTGCCACCTTCTCCTCGTACTTAAGAGTAGAGGCATCCAGTCTCTCTTTGAGAAGATCCTTCTCGCGCTTTGCAGAGATCTCGTAGCACTCAACCTTGCGGATACCTTCTTCCCACACACGAACGTTCCTGTTTAAACAAAGACATGAGCTTCAAAAAACATGACCCGTGAGCAACAGAATAAAAGCATAACATGAAAATACTCACACGAAAACGCTTACCCTCATGGAGCATTGGGCGAAGTCAGAATAATGCTTCGGAGCGTGCATGGTCTCGAGATCAAAAGGACCATCCAGAGGATCTTTAATCCTTGAAACGAGATCCACACACTGACCAGTGTTGCGGAATAAGATCTTCGATTCATCGATACACATCGTGTAGAGCTTAGCCTTTTCCTCCGGAAGAGAAGTCGATCGAGCCGGACCCTTTAGCTTCTTCTCGCTTGGACCCCAAGAGCGCCACCTTTCTTAGGAGCGGGGGAGGCCCTCTTCTTCCCACGGGAACTAAGCCACTGCAAGCAGCGGGAAGGGCGCAAATGATCTGCTTACGGACTGGAGGGGGAGGGAGGAAGCATTGCTCAGGAAGGGGCAGGCGGCTCACTATCGGCCTTCACCGCAAGGTCTGTAGTAACTTCAGCATCAACCTTCTCTTCATCAGGGAAGGTCACCAACGGCTCGGGATCGCTCGAAGTCCCCTCTGTGTCATCAAAATCCATCTCGCTCAGCGCATGGATCACAGGCTCCCCGATCGTCGGAGAAGTGCCCAAAGAGGCAGCAGGAGGGAGTAAGGACTTCTGGGCATTCGCTAGCAAACGTGCACGAAACTCCATTGGACTCCAAAAACGAACTTGGCAGCACTTAGAGAGAGAAACTAGAAAGAAGGCAGAGCTAACTTCTCACATATGAAAAATTGTGAGAAGTGAGGAGGGATGGAGTTATATTTATAGAAGAAGTTCATGGGTCCTACCAAAAAAGCGGGTCCCATACAAAATGAAACAATGGAAAATCCTTTTTTGATTCCGAAAAGAATTCTGGAAACTCTTAAGTTCTCCCGAAGACGTAAGAAATTCGTAAAAAGAAACATATGGGCCAAGGTTTATCCAAGCTGGATGAGCAGCATGCTGCCTCATGACCAGCTCGGCATAAAATCCCCCTCAAAACCAGCATTCAGCACATGAACATCTCCTCCACGCATCCAGATCGGCATCCCATGGCTCCTTTCTCTCGATCTTTCCCTCCAAGGCAAGAAACGAAAACTCATCCAGCTGGTATGCATCACCCAGCTCGGCATTCCATAGCAAGGCCACCAGCCCGGCATTTTTTTGCTGACATGGTGCCTCCCTTTAAAAGAGTTTAAAAAAAAAAAAAAACAGATATAGCCCAGCTCGGCATTTTTGGGTGTCCAATCCCTAACTGTTTGTCCCAAAATTCTGAAGCGGAGAGAGCATTGGCAAGCGAGCTCGGCAATTTATTGACCAGCTCGGCATTTGTTACTTCTCTGCAAACTCCCATACAAACATTTTCGAAAAACAAATCTTAAACAGTTTTTTGGGAAAAATTTCGGAAAACTTAGTCTGAACAGTTTTTCGGAAAACAACCAATGCACGCTGATAGTTCGGCACCATGTCTCTGCTGAACTAGCTCGGCATTATATGCATACACAGCCAGCTCGGCATTTCCCTCTGCCCAGCTCGGCATTCTTTGCCTCTCTACAAGGTTCTGTACGAAAAACTTTCGAAAAACTTATCTTGAACGGTTTTTCGGAAAATCTTTACGAAAATTTCGAAAAGCTTATCCTAAACAGTTTTTTGGAAAAAAATGCGGTACCAAAAACTCTTTGCCTCAGCAATGCGTGCTGCACTCTTTTCTTCTACTAAGTTTTTTCCCACCGGGTTTTCATAGTAAAAGATTTTTAACGAGGCAGCATCATAAGCGCATTGCAAACCGACCCAGACATACTACGACATTCAGGCCAAATAAAACGATTAAGCGAGCCTAAAGACTTCAGCTTGAAGATCGGTGCAATCGGAATCGGACGCCAGTATCTTAACTCCTTTATCCCGTTCCGCACTTCTTGGTCACCCTGTCAAGATCACGCCTGATCTTGACATGCTGGGGAACTAAATGTTTGTGCCAAAAGTCACACTTCCGGAATTAATAACCAAGATATTTAGATATTGGAGGAGATTTCCATATTTGAATACCTTTGGAAATATATTGGTTTTCCCGATAAACCGACAGAAGTCACGATTCTTCAAGCATAACGCTATCAGCTCGGCATTCTAGGGAGAAGCTGACCAGCTCGGCATTTTGTCCTGATAAAAAATTCCGAGCTGATTTACATCCTTTGATATGCCCAGCAGATCGTCCTGTTTTTCAAGCGGTTTATCCAAAAAACTGATAAAAGTCGCGATTCTTGGAGGAGAACGCTGTCAGCTCGGCAATCTAGGGAGAAGCTGACCAGCTCGGAATTTTTTCCAGCTAAAAATTCCAAGCTGGCTTACATCCTTTGATATACCCAGCTGATCGTCCTATTTTTCTAGCGGTTTGTTCGAAAAACCGATAAAAGTCGCGACTCTTCGAGTAGAACACTGTCAGCTCGATATTCTAGGAAGAAACTGACCAGCTCGGTATTTTTCCAGCCAAAAATGCCGAGCTGGCTTACATCCTTCGATATGCCCGGCTGATCGTCCTGTTTTTCGAGCGGTTTGTCCGAAAAACCGATAAAAGTCGTGATTTCCCGAATTATGACCATCAGCTCATGACCAGCTCGACATTCACTCCTCCACCATAAAATGCTGAGCTGGGTGGTCTTCTTCCCATCCAGGAAGTGTCCAGCTGATCATAAAGTCCTAGTTTCTCTTAATTTTTCCCCTGGATACGTAACCACCTAGGTATTTCGTCTTGGAACACAACCAGCTCGGCAAAACCAGTGGACCAGCTCGGCATTTCATCTAGCCCAAGGAAATACCGATCTGGGTTACTCATGCCATCATCAGTCCATCCAAAATGCCGAGCTAACCTGTTTTGTGACCCAAAATGCCGAGCTGGATACACAAAATCGAAAGGAGAGGGAACTAGAGACCAGCTCGGCATTTTTCCCTTCAGGAAATGCCGAGCTGGGTGATGAAAGTCTCCAGGAGGAAGCCAGCTAAGCATTTTACTCCCCCAGTGAGTTATGCCGAGCTGGTCGATCATCTAGACACTTTCGGGAGCTTTTTCGGGACATATCGATGTTTTTGTAGACTCCTCGATGTTTTAATCAAACTTCGCGTTGTTTTAATCAAACTTCGCGTTGTTTTCGGAAAATATCGTCTATCGAAAACGACAAAGCGTTGACTTAACCGTAAAGTCAAACCAAAGAAATCGCTGAGCCAGTGACAAATGCCGAGCTGGATGGAAAGTTCCCGATGATTCTCGAATATCCCTTGATGTCGCTGGAAAAAAGCGAAGATATAGGCTCCCGATGATTCTCGAATATCCCTTGATGTCGGTGGAAAAAAGCGAAGATATAGGCTCCCACATCGAGAATTTGGCTAGTTTAGGCTTAGAGTTGTCTAGTATATATACATATCGATGTACAGCCTTCGAGGCAGACTGAAATAATTCGAAATCCTATTATTTTCGGATTTGGCAATAAAAATATTCCCTGTCTTTCTTTTTCTTGTTAAAATCTTTACTTTTCGATCCATCTTTACTCCTGCAGAAATTCTTTAATATCTTTCGTGAGGTTTCTCTTTCCAGAACTTTTTGGACTTAACAATCGATTTACTTTCCGAAAATACGTTGTGCGAAATCTCGTTCCCATACTCGTTACTCTCATGCTCCCACCATGGAACAGCTTGGCATCTTGGAGGATTGCCAAATTCTCTTCAACGTAATTGGCCTCAAGAAGTTCATGGAGGTTCCGTATCCTTTCCACACTGATGTAACCTTCCAGTCTCTAGCCATGCTCCAAGTGAAGTTCTACACTCAAGGAGAAGAAGACGAAAGCCCGGATGGTGGAGATGGCTTCACCTACTTTGCTGCTGGAGCCGAGATCCACCACGTCGGCTTCCTGGAGCTAGAAGACATCTTTGGGTTCTGAAGGGGGAGTGAGCGAGGAGAAGCACTCAACATTGACCGAAGTGAGCTGTACGCCTTGTGGAAAACAATTGAAGTCAGGGTATACCAACTTGGTGTGGTGAAAAGCACAAAGATCTGACATCCTTCCTTGCACTATGTCTACCGAGCCATCACCCAAACCTTCTTTAGAAGAAAGAATGCAACCGTGGTCCACAACAAAGACATGGAGGTGATTGACAATGGGATGGCTGACTGCTTGAGAACCGCCAGCAACGGACACCGCCTGGTGGGGAGTGGGAGGAAAACTGGTTTGATCACAATGCTTCTGAATGAGCTATTAAGAACGCAAACATCTATGCTTGATGGAGGTGATAAAATTCCCATCTGCTGTAGAGGAATCGTCACAGCAATACTGAGAAGGTGCAATCTTGCACCAGATGACATCACTCATGGCATCGAATGGATGGACATTCACCATCTCCGCAAAACTCAGTACTTGGGGAATCCATTCCACCACAGTCACGAGCATCACCTCACCCATGCAGATGGAAAGGCTGTCTTACTCTTCCTGCCCAACTCTGAACTACTCTCCATCCGAAACCCAACCAATCTCGACTTCCTGCCGTATGACAACCAATACTTTCCCTATGGAGAAAACCTCCCATTTGAAGATGATGAGAAGATGATGGACATCCTCAATATTGAAGCTCAGAATCAACAAGAAGGTGACCATGGAGCTCAATATCAGCAAGAAGGTGATCCGGAAGAAGCAGAGGAATTCGAGTAACTAGGCCATGAAGCTAAGAAGTACTACTTCCGACCAGCTGATAAAGAAAGCCCAACCCTCAAGAAGGCACACAAGCAGATTAGCCTGCTCCGACGATGGAACAAGTGGCAAGACCACTCGATACAAGCCTTCTACAAAACGGTGAGCGAGTTGAAGTATTCGATAACCGAAAAGTCATCAAAGTCGAAGGGAAAAACCGCAAAGAAGCAACAAGGAGAGAGCTCAAGACATCCCAGAGAAGAAACAAGGAGTAACCTCAACTAGCCAAATCCCAAGTGGAAGCCCTGGAAGAAGAAGAAGAGAAGAACAGGAGAGAGCGTTTACCAGCTCGATTCCCCCACAGGGAATAAAAAGGAGAGCACACACGCCTACTCCAGACAGCAAGAACACATCCATAGAGGGCACCAGATCCTCTCACCAGTCAGGTTAAAACAACTCCAATCATTACTTTTTGTATATACGCATTGTATGTCATTTTCACTTATTAAGATTCTCTCATTTAGGATTTCGTTTTGCCTTGTTTGTGTCACACACGAGATTATGTGATTCAAGTTTGGGGAAGCACAATCACTTGCACTCGCATTGCATTAAAAAAAAAAAAGAAAAAAAAAATTATGTGTTCATTTTTCATTACTTTGCATATTTAGGTAGAACTAATTTTAGTGAAACCTTGTAGATTGATAACTTTAAGTCTTTAAACTAATGCATGTGTCTTTGAATGTCTGATGCATCATTGGTTAGCACTGAATAAGGTCGCACCACTCATTTTGAACTCATTTATTGAGAAGTTTGTCTAAGGCTGAAATTATTTGAAAAATTTCTTTTTTCATAAATTTTATTTAATTTCAAATGATATAATATTTAAATTATATTTTGAAACACTTTTTTCATTGGGGAATTGTTTTTTTAGACCTTGATTTGTTCTTGAATACAAAAGTAGACCCCATATTAGACATTTGAGAAATGTAACCACTAAAGGTAGTGAAATAAATTACAATTGACTCTCTTATGACTAAACAAAAAACAGAAGCGGAAATGACGGACGTAACCCGGGGAAATCTGTACATGAGGTCATGCAGATTGATTACGAATGAAGTCAATTTGGTAGACCTATAAAATAGTCTACTCCATAATTAAATCTTAAATTTTATTAAAAATTTATAAAAAAATAATTTGATAAAAAAATTTTGATCAAATAATAACTACATGGACTAACTGCATCCATATAAAATAAATTTTCATATAAATGAGTCATTTTAAACTATAAAATATTGATTAAATTATAAATATTTGATTTAGGGTTTGTTTAGGTTGACTTCATTTTGATGTCTACTATGTAATTACATCATAAATTTTAATTATAAAAATTACAAAATTTAATTTGATAAAAAAAATTTGTATAGATTACCAAAAATGTATAAATTGTTATTTATAAAAAAACGTAATTTTGTAGAATTGAGTCAATTTGAACCAATAAAGTATATTAAGTTAGAAACCAAATACATGCAAAGGTTTAGGGTTTAGATAGTAACTAAAGTTTAGGTTATAGATAATAGTTAGGGTAAACACAATTTTTATAAATCAAGTTTAATGGTTTAGTAAATGATGTAAGTTAATTTATTTGTTATCTAAGATATAAAATTGTGAATACACCAAACAATTATTATGTCTAATATAAGTTTTTATCTAAATATTTGATTTAGGGTTTAGGGTAAATTAGACATCAAAATAAAGTCTTGTATAATTTAAAATTAGTATAGTTCATTTTGAAGTCTAAAATTCAAAATTTTAGGTAGGAAAATGAATTAATTAGGCGGGAACTCAAAGTAAATAGACAGGAAACAAAATTAAATAGGCGGGAATTATAATAAATAGATAGGAAACTAAAATTTTGGCGACCAGCTTGATGTTCCGTGGTACACACTTGGCAGGACATACAACCAGCTAGGTATGACAGTCAGCTCGGTATCCTTAGTTGCCCAAAATACCGAGCTCGCTGTCCTTCATGCTTAGTTGATTGCCTTTTGTTCAAAAAAGCATAACTTTCATTGGCTTATCGGAAAAATCTTCCAAAGGACGAAAGGATCAGCCGAGCATGTTGAGAAAGAGCATCCAGCTCGGTATCTTTGGCAAGACTAAATACAGAGCTGGCTGCCTTCGTTTCACCCAGCTGACCGTCCTTTTTTTAATGTATCACGACTTTTTTGGTTTATCGATAAAACTCTCGAAAAACAATTCTTCATATGTTTTCCGTAAAGTTATCGATAAAATAGTTCTAAACAAACTTTTTCCGAACTTATATCTAAATATGCAAATTTCTTTCGATATTTAAATAGTTTAGTCTTTAATTCCAGAAATATAGGTGTTGACCCTACCACTTGTCTTTAACTTTAGCTATTAAGGGTTTAGGATTTTGATTTTAAATGGCTTTTACTTTGATGAATGGATCTGATTTAGTGATTATTGACACGTATATGCAGGAACAAGGGATAGTGAAAGCAGAAGAATGAGATTTGTTCATGGAGATTCTTCGTAAGCATTTGCCTGCTGTGTTTAGGGTTAACTCCAAGTAATGTTTTTTACTCTTCGCTGTATTATTTGTGCATAGTCTCAATGAGGTTTAGAGTTCATCAAGGTTGTTTATTTTAGTGTGAAAGACAAGAATGTAAAGTTTATAACTACAAACTTGAGAGTTAGGATTAGTTAAAGATTGCAATTACTGATTATTTTCTGTCTCTTACTTCTTTTATGATTTCTAGTAGCCAATTTGTTTTTTTTTCTTGGTAAAGATGCGATTTGGGAGGCTTACTCGGTTTAGCTGCTGGAACACCTGATGGTCCATGTGCTTTTAATTTCAAGCAAGGAAAGCTTCTTAACTATACCTCTTGTTTCTATTTCTCTTTGAATCTTTATTTCCCTAACAAAAAGAATAGTCGATAAAGTACAGTTTTGATTCACGGTTCACAATATCTGTAATGTTTTAATATTTCTTGTGTTTTTAGCCAGATTAAAAGCTAGAGGATTTGATAAAGAGAAAAAGAGGCTAGTTTGATCGATCTTCTCAAAGCAAGGCTTAAGGAAGAGTTTCACAGCTTCGCTTTCAACTGCCAAGAGATGAAGTAGAGTTCTTATACATGAGGAAAAACGAAACTCTGAGTCCCAATTTGTAGCTGAATTTTGTTTCAGATTTTTTTTTGTGTGGTCATTGTACTTTGTTGCTGAACTTTATACAAGAAAGAAGTCTCATTGTCCATTCAGATTTATCCGTAGTTGCTGTTGCTTGATTAAGCTCTATACATGTTCTTATATAATTGAATAATCAAAATTTAACATCTGTTCTTTTATCTGTAACAGAAAAGGCCTTTAATACACTAATGAAACCAAATAGATTCTTCAAAAGCAAGTAAACCTCAAATAATTATGATTCATATGAAAAGATTACTTAAAATTCAAAAAATATATATATATAGTTTTGTTTTTTTTTTTTTTGTCAATCCATTTATATTAAAGCCAACAGGCCAAAGCTTAGTACAAAGCCTATGAAATGCCCAACTCTATTAGATACAATATGTAAACACACGTCACATTCATTTTAATGTAGAGTCGACAGCTCAGAGACATGTGTATGATCGAGGGAAGGCCTTCGAAGACATCGTTGAAACTATTGCTTCTAAGCCGGAACGTTGCCGCCGGTAACATCTCTGATCTCAAACAGCAAAGCGATGCTTCTATCTTGTACTAAGACTTGTTCTTTTTGCATGAAGATCACCGGGAGCAGCTAGAGAACTTCATAAACACCAGAGCATTAAGAACTGAGAACATTGATGATATTAGAATACAGAATTTTGTTGAGCCGCCATAAAGACCTCAACTTTTCTGAATTCTGATCTAAAAACATCAATTAAACTCTAAATCTTAATCCGAATCCCACAGAAGACCTCACTTCACAGCCGAATATAAATCGGAAAGTGAGGATTTACTCACTGAAGAGATTAGAATCAAGTATCACCAGCGATACTAAGATCCAAAGAGCCTTCGGGATTAATCACACAGAACACATGCAAAAAGCAAATCCGATAAACGGAAATTGTAATCCGATAAACGGAAGTAGAAATCTGACTAGCGAAACTATAAACAACAAAAAACTGAAGAAGTCAGAGTATAAATCCGACTTAAGCGGAAAACAAAAAGATGAACCGAATCGCTCTCTCTCTGAAGGATAAGAGAGAGAAGAGAGAGAGCGTTCCTTTTTTCTCTAAGTATATATATAGTTTTGTTAACAAGTAAAACACATCAAAAACAAATTAACACAACAAATATATAGGATTTACATTTATCCTTCAAAAGATAAGTAAAATCCAAAGATGTGTGATCTGGGATGATGATGTAAGAATCAAAATGTGTAATATTAACATGTTTTGCCATATTGTACATCAAAAACAAAAAAAAATCTTAAATGTTAATAAATTTCTACAACCTCTTTGGTTTAGTGTATTTTATATATAATTAAGATTATGATATATATTTCATCTTAAGTATGTAGTTTATATAGTTGAAATCATAAATATGTAGTTGAACAAATATCTAAGTAATAAAGTAGACTTCATATTAAAGTGTAAAAAGTAGACTTTTTCTAGAAGTCTAATTTCAATAACCTAACTGCATAATAAAACTAAAACATGATTTTTCCATATGTATAATATATAATTATGTAAAAAATCATTCATAAATAAGTAAATAACCTATACAAATTTTCAAAAAATGCAAAATTATTTATAAATTTTCAAAAAAAAACTTTTTAAAATATACAGACTTCACATCAAAATATAACAGCTAGACTTTTCTTAGTAGTCTACTTTCTATAACTTAACTACCTAAGAAAACCAAAATTTTTGATTTCTCCTTATGTATAATGTAGAATCGTGTCACACTCATATATATGTAAGTGCATAACCTATATAAAAGAGAAAATCAAGAAAATCTGCAAAATTCTTTATAAATTGTCAATAGAAACCTTTTTCAATATAAAGACTTCACTCCTAACTATAACTGGTAGACTTTCTAAATAAGTCTACAATCGATGACCTAACTGCCTAAGAAAACCAAACACTTGATTTCTCCTTATGTATAATATATAATCATGTTACACTCGCACACTGGCTACTATATAACCTATACCAATCACAACCCAAATGCTTCAAAATTATTTATAAATTTGCTATAAATGCATTTTCAAAAATCTGAGGACTTCCCATGGAATTCAAAAACGTAAACATCGAACGTCTACTTAGTAGACAACCAAACGGAGTCTATTGTGGGGTCTATTTTTGCAATTACAATTTAACAAAGGAGACTTCAAAAGAAGTCTACTACCATTGTAGACTCTGTTTGCAGTCGACCTTTGTTAATTTTTTGGTTAGTTTTGCAATTAAACCAAAATCACGAAGTAGACTTGTCGGGGAAGTCCAACGTGTAAACTTCATTTGCTGGCTACTTTGGCTAGTTTTACAATTGACCAAATCATTGACTTTGTGGTCGAATTCATGCTCAGTAGTAGACTTCTTATTAATGTCTACGGCAAGCAGCAGACGATGAAGTTTACTTCAATGAGTAGACTTCATCCTGGTTAGTTTTGCAATTGAAAAAGTTTGACTTTTTAGGAGTAGAGTTCGTTTGCAGTCTGTTGTGGTTAGTTTTGGGATTGACCAAAATTTAATTTAATTAATTAGTAGATTTCGTTTCAAAGTCTACTAATTAATTTAATTCAAACAATTACCGGTCAATGTTTAACATTTTGGTCAACCCCAATTATAGCCAAAGTAGACTTCTTCTGAAGTCTACTAAAAAAGTCAATGGTTAACCGGTGAGAAGACTTCATCTAGTAGTCTTTTCCAAAAGTTAATATTTTGGCCAATTGCAAATATAAACCTTAGCAGACTTCACTCGAAGTCTGCGTCTGGAGGGTTAGAATGAAGTCTACTCCATATTTTTTTTTTGTTTACAAAATAAATTCCGCAGAATTCATTTTCAGTCTACGGCCCGAAACTCAAGAAAAAAAATAAATTGCGAAACTGACCACATCGTAGACTTCAATGGTAGACTACAATGGTATACTAACAAAGGAAGTTTAATTTCGCGGAACAGATATGAAAGTCACAAAATCTACTGAAAATCTACCTTATAAGTGGTTGTTTTGCTTCGTAAAGTACCCAGAACGTCGTCTGTACCCACCACCAAAGAAATCCAGTCGATATTTAATCACCATCGAAGAATCACCACATATCACAAGATGGAAGCATTTGAAATTTTTAGAATGAAAAATAAGAAGTTTTAGGGATGAAAATGGAGAGGAGATGGAAGAAAATGAGGTAGTGAGAGCATTGGATGTGATTTAGTGGGGGTTATTGGTTTATGTATTTTAATTGATTTGAAAATCTGAGCGAAATCCATTGTTATTGGTTTTATGATTCTAAAACCCATGTTAAAATCATGTGTTATTGGTTTTATGATTTATAAATCCTAATTAAAATCATGTGTTATTCAATCATACGAATTTATTAATGGATTTGATTTATTATGAATTTGGGTGGATTTGAGTGGATTTGTTTGTTAAAAATACAAAGATTAAAATCTGAAGGAAAATCCTCGGATTTGTAAATACTTATTATTAGATTTGGAAATTAGAATATTTTGTTTAGATTTATCAATCTCATAAAGATTTCTAAATCAATAAATGAATAACACCCCTTATCTCACAAATTCAGGTGGTTGTAGCATTAAGAGCTTCAAATTTAGTGGTTCATGGTTGTTGAAACAATGATGGCGGTGGCACAAACTTAAATAAGTGAAGGAGATGAGGATATGAATGTAACTATAATTTTCGCCTAAAAAAAAAATTAAATCTGAAGTAATGGTATTTTTCTGAATAATATAGGGACACAAGAGTAGGAAGAGGAAAATTTGGCAAATGTTGGAGAGAGAGAAAAATATGGTTATTTTTACAATTGACCAAGATTTGGGGTCTATTTGTGAAATCATCCCTTTTTTATTTATAGGCTTTAATTTTAGAATTCTTCGGTACTTTCAAATCTAGCATCGAATTTTTATTTGTAATGACTTTTTGGGTTTCTTAATTACGGATTATAAAATATCATTTTAGATTACTTCACATAAAATTTAATATAAATTTTAAATATATGATGGATATTATTAAATTAATATAAGTTATTTTATAATAGTTAAAAGATATTATTAAATGTACATTTTTTTCAATTCTGAAATACAAACATCACCTTTACATAAAAGAATCAACTCATAATTTTTCATTAAACACAATAATACAACCAATTTTTAATTTTAGTATTTTAGTATAATGGAAATATTTGTTTAAAGGTTAATACATATATACTAATACTGCTATCGTTTTCACATATATAATATTAATGCTTATAATGCAAATAACATAGTATTTACGTTAACATATATTATGTTTTTTTACTTTTGTTATAAAATAAATAATATATATATATATATATATATATATATATATATATATCAATGAATTAAAAAAGGAAAGATTAATCATAAGAAAAATATTATCATTTTTCGTATTTTTTATATAAATTATATTTTCTTAGATGAGATAGAAAAGGAGATTTATTTTTAATGATGTAAATTTTTTTTCAGTTCTGAAATATAGAGATCTTGATTTATAATAAGATAAGGTTCATTAAGACACTTATATATTCATATATTATATTTATTCTAAAATAATAAATTATATAAAATCTGTTTTGAAAATAATTTTATTCATATAAATGCTTTATGTTTCAGCATTTTTAGGTAAGTTAAATCTAATTTTAAATTTTAATAATTTTTCAGGGTAATTAATTACAGGTTAATAATAATACGATAGATATTATAAAAAAAATATAATAACTTAACATGAAATATAATAAAAAAAATTAAATATACGATAGATATTATCATGTTAATTTTGGTTATTTTATAATATTTTTTATTGTGTATTATTATTTGTTGAAGGATATTTTTCATTGTAAATATTTTTTAAGTTATGAAAAATATACATCTTGCTTTTTTCATAAAGTTTATTTAGAAATATCTTCATTTATAAATTAGATTTAGCTTTAAATGATATAATATTTAAAACTTATTTTTGAAAACTATTGTATTCATTTAAACTATTGTATTCATTTAAATATATTATTATGTTAATGTTGGTTATTTTATAATATTTTTTTATTGTGTATTATTATTTGTTGAAGGATATTTTTCTTTGTAAATATGTTTTAATTTATGAAAAATATACATCTTGCTTTTTTCATAAAGTTTATTTAGAAATTTCTTCATTTATAAATTAGATTTAGCTTTAAATGATATAATATTTAAAACTTATTTTGAAAACTATTGCATTCATTTAAATGCTTTACTATTCATAATATTTGGATAATTTAAAAAAAAATTCAAAAAAAATATATCTATTTTTATCCCTTGCTTGGTTTTCTTAATCACGGGTCATAAAATATTTATTTTAAATAATTTAAAGTGTATTTTAATATTAATTTTACATATATAGATTATCATTATACATGTTATTATTTTAAAATTTAAAATATTATCCACCTCTCAAACAGATACTTATCTGTACTAAATAATATTAATGCAAGTATACACCTAATGAAATCACCGCTTTAAATCCAACCTCATGTATCTGATCTCACAGTTTTAAATTTTCAGATGATAAAAAAGTAAACACCTAATCGATCTATTTTGGAGGGTTTATTAGATCATGTATTTGGAAGAATTTTTGAATTTCTCTAAATCTCCTTTTACTGGATTTAGTATTTATAAATTCTATTTTAAATTCAAGTTTATAGTATCTAATATTTATAAACTCTATTTTAAATCCAAGCTTATTATATCAATCATTTATATAAATTCAGTTAAATCTCATCTTATTGGAAAATAAGGATTTGATTAGTAAATTACATTAAAAATTATTTTTTTAAATTTGAGAACTGATTTCTAATTAATATTTAGTGGAAGGAGAATAACACCTCATGAGATGATATTTGAAAAACTGAAATGTTTAGTTGGATATGAACATTTAAGCCAGAAAAATAAAATATCAAAAATAATTGAAAAAGAAAGAAAAAACAAACTAACAAAAGTAGGTGGGGATGAACACAATCAAGTTTCTTTCGACTTAGACCAAAGCTTCACTATCTCCACAGATTTCTATACCAAGCTCAAGCTCTTTAAGGCTGATTTGCTGGACTATGGCTCTCTTCAATCTGCTATTTTTGGTTGCAGCGGCGTCTTCCATGTCGCAAGCCTGGTTCCATCATCTTCAGTTCCTCATTTACGTTCAGATCTCATAACTCTAATCTCGTCTGGCTATATTGAATATTGTCTCACTTATTTCGATTTCCACTGGTTTTGCAGGTAGATATGGTTGCACCCGCTGTTAAATGTGCTTAAGGCAAAGGTTAAGCGTGTTGTGTATGTTTCCTCTGCGGCTGCACTTATGATGAACCCTAACTGGTCAAAGAATCAAGTTTTAGATGAGAGCTGTTGGTCAGACCTGGAATTTTGCAGAAAAACCCAGGTTAATGCATCCTAAATCCTTGATCTCGCTTGTTAAATCTCGTTATTTTTCTTCACATCTTTGTTACTGAGTTTACTCCTTCTGGCAGAATTGGTATTGTGCGTCAAAGACACAAGCTGAAAGTTAAGCTTTCGAAGTCGCAAAACAAACCAGGATTGATCTCGTCTGCATTTGCCCTACCATGGTCTTTGGACCCGTACTGCAGCAGCACACAGTAAATGCTAGTACCCTTGCTCTTGCCAAGCTTCTTAAAGGTATAAACAAAAGCCTTTCTCACATCTTGGATTGTTAAAAATGAAACTTGGTATATGGGTTAGTGAATCTAGGGTCTTGATTCTACTTTTGTGTAGTGCAGCCCCTTTTTTAGTCATGGGAGAACCAACTGCGACTTATTGTAGATGTGCGTGATGTGGCTTGAGCCTTGCTTTTGGTTTATGAGAAACAAGACGCTGAAGGAAGATACATATGCGTATCCCACAAAGTTAAAGAATTGGGTGTCGTTGAGAAGCTGAACAATAAACAATGTCACAAACTGCTAATGTGCTAGATTAGTGTTTGAAGTTTCTTCATGATCTTAACGTTGATCCAAACACTACTTATGCAATGTCATAGCTTCGTCGAAGTAGAAGAAAGGGCAACGATGAGTTCAGAGAAATTGCAGAAGTTGGGTTGGACTTTCAGGCCGTTGGACGAAACACTTGTGGATTTGGTAGAGAGCGACAAGAAAGCTAAGATTGTTGACTGAAAACTTGGAAGAAGAGCAAAGAGTTCTGGTTATGTTACTTAGCTCCATGTGTTATAAGTGTTCCAACCTGTGCACACATACTCTCCCTCTATCTTTACTCAATAATAAAAGTGTGCACATATTTTCCCATCAAGAATTTCTGGACTTTTAAAGCTGAGCGAATGAGTTTATGTTTGATTTGTTATATGTCAAATGTTACTATTTCTGATTTTCAATCAAGTCTGACGTAAACAAAACTTAAATTAGTGGTAGTCCAACTGGTATAAGAAAGGAGAGTTTTAATCAGGTCTGACTTGTACAAAACTTCAATTAGTGGTAGTGCAGCTGGTGGTATAAGAACAAAATATCAAGTAAAGCTGGATTTAACTTTTACCAGAGTCATTTCCTCTAGTTTTTCATACTTTTGTTGATGTTTATAGTATTTTATGTAGTACCTTTTTAACTTCTTTTTCATTTTTTCTGTTTTTTGTTTTTTTATTTCTTATTTCTATATTAAAATCACATTGTGTTAGTTCATTCAAATTCTATTTACAGTACTATTAAAATAGCATCTATTTACTGAATATATATTCAATAGAAAACATTGAGTTTAAAACTATAATATATGATCTATATATTAGTTATTATCATTTAAAACTAGTGAAATCTATCAGATTTTTTAATCAATTAAGTTTTTTTCTAGTTTTATAATATAAAATATAAGTAAAAACCTTTCGTATTCTTTTAGTTAATAAATTTACGTTTGTTTTAGTTTTATAATATAAGATATAAGAAAACCCTTTCATATTCCTTTTAGAAAATTCTTTTTAAATATATCTAAATTTTAAATTTTATTTACTGAATATATATATTGAATAGAAAAATTGACTTTAAAACTATAATATATTATCTCTATATTAGTTAGTATTTTTAATAAATTATGGTTGTTTTAGTTTTATAATATAAGAGATGAGAAAAGCTCTTTCATATTCCTTTTATAATTTGCTTTTTACATATATCTAAATTTTACTATTAAGATAATATCTGTTTACTGATTATATATGGAATATTAAACATTGAATTCAAAACTATAATATATGATCAATATATTAGTTAGTATGATTAAAAATTAGTAAATCTATCAGTTTTTAAATAAATTATGTTTGTTTTGGTTTCATAAAAACATTTATGCGTTTTTTCAAAAATATTGTTAATTATTTATTTAATATTATAACATATATCTAAATTTTACTATTAAAATAATATATATTTACTGATTATATATGCAATATAAAACATTGAATTCAATACTCTAATATATGATCAATATATTAGTTAGTATGATTAAAATTAGTAAATCTATCAGTTTTTTAAATAAATTATGTTTGTTTTGGGTTCATAAACACATTTATGTGTTTTTTTCAGAAATATTGTTAATTGTTTATTTAATATTTTAACATGTGATGTACTGAAAAATTGTTATTTTTGTTATGTGAAAAAACCTTTCTTATTCCTTTAAAAATAAAACTAGTTTACATATATTCAAATTATAAGAAGAAGGTGGATGTTTAGTTGAAACTATAATATATTATCTAGATGTTAAAAGCTTAAGATGGACAAACCGGGTCATTCAAGTGGGTTTAACGGTGGGCAGGTCGTCTGATATGTCATTTTTATAGAGATGGAGTTGTTGAAGTGTCTTCATTAAAAAGTACTCAACTTGTACTTTATATCTACATATATAGGGTTATTCAAGTGGGTTTAACGGTGGACGGGTCGTCTGATATGTCATTTTTTCAGAGATGGAGTTGCTGAGGTGTCTTCATGAAAAAGTACTCAATTTGTACTTACATCCTATACTTCTTCTGGTTTTGATTAGTTTTCGATTTAGAAGAATGCACCCAAATTATGGAAATAATTAATTTATTAATTTTCCAAAATAAAAATACTATTACCTACATACTTTTTTTTGAACGTCAGATGCATTAAAAAAGAAAAGGGGTTCCGGGCTTAAGAGCCCAAATTCTGTTTACAACAATTGAGAAGCCCAATTTTTGAAAGTTCATCATCCTCAGTATTGTCGGCTCTTGGAATGAAAGAGAAAGTAATAGAGGAAAACAATTGCATAAGAGAATGAATATCAAAGAGAATTCCAGAGATCTCTTTGATGTTCTCTTTGAATAAAATAGCTCGAAGGAGAGTCTGGGCGTCTGATTGGAGATGTAAGGAGGAGACTCCAAGCTCTTTTGCGTTCCTAAGGGCAGCAAAGAGTGCCATCGATTCAGCCATGATCGGAGAGATGACCATTACTTCGAAAGCACTGAACCTAGTCGGGATAGGAAGATCTTTGTGGGTATGGATCCATCCTAAGCCGGCATTTTTTGAGACTGGATCCCAAGCTCCATCGGTTTTATAGACATGGATGGATGGTGATTGAGGTTCAGGAGGAGGGAGATGACTTCGTTTGGTGGTCTGATTCAAGGGGTTTAAGGTAGTCTGAGCTTCACTCCATTCACGAGCTGCAGGGATAGCTCTCGTGATAGTCTCCAAGGATGTGAATTGACGATGTGCAAAAAGCTTTGCGTTTCTCGCAATCCAGATATACCAGCACATCCAAGGAAAGATGTGAGTTGTGGAAAGTCCAGTAGGTGGTAGAGTAACCCATTGATTCACCAGTGCTAGAGTAGTTCTGATATTAGAGTGTTGGCGCGAGTCAAAGGAGGCAGTGATAGGGAGAGCCTTCCATACCAGAAAAGCAAATTCACATTTGAAAATTAATTGGTCGAGGGTTTCCAAGTCACCACAGTAAGGACAGCCGCTAAGCTCCATCAAACCCTTAGTTAATATGTTTTCTCCAGAGAGTAGTCCATTCTGAGCCAGCTGCCATAAGAAGATCTTTAGTTTGGGGGATATCGGGCCCGACCACATGTGCTTAATCCAAGAGAATTCTGGCGCCTCATCTTCGTGTGGAATCAGAGGGGGATAGAGTGTCGTTAAGGTATTGTAGCCGCATTTTGTTGAGTAAATTCCGGAGTGGTTAGGAAGCCAAGCAAAGGAATCAGGGGCACCACTTATACCAGCTCGGAGACACAAGATATGATTCGCCATCTCGGGGAGGATGCTTTGGACTCTGGATTTATTCCAATTGCCGTTTGCTAGTAACAGGTCAGCAACCTTCCAATCCTTTGACTCGAACGTAGATGGGTCCATAGGAATAATTGGTTCATTTAGGGATAGCCACGGGTCATTCCAAACAGATATAGAGGAGCCATCACCTATGATTCTTCCTAGTTGGGTCTTGAGAACATCTCTCCCCACTAAGATTCTATACCAGCCATGCGAGGATGCTTTGGACTCTGGATTTATTCCAATTGCCGTTTGCTAGTAACAGGTCAGCAACCTTCCAATCCTTTGACTCGAACGTAGATGGGCCCATAGGAATAATTGGTTCATTACCGCGGGTCATTCCAAACAGATATAGAGGAGCCATCACCTATGATTCTTCCTAGTTGGGTCTTGAGAACATCTCTCCCCACTAAGATTCTATACCAGCCATGCGAGGATGCTTTGGACTCTGGATTTATTCCAATTGCCGTTTGCTAGTAACAGGTCAGCAACCTTCCAATCCTTTGACTCGAACGTAGATGGGCCCATAGGAATAATTGGTTCATTACCGCGGGTCATTCCAAACAGATATAGAGGAGCCATCACCTATGATTCTTCCTAGTTGGGTCTTGAGAACATCTCTCCCCACTAAGATTCTATACCAGCCATGCGAGGAGTTAAAGTGATGTGGTACGTCTAGTAGGTGGCAGTCATTACAGTATTTTCCCAAAAGAACTCTAGCCAATAGGCTCGTAGGTTGTGTTAATAACCGCCAAGTTATCTTAGCTAGGACTGAATCGTTGAAATCTTGGGACCTCTCTTATGCCTAAACCGCCATGTCTCTTAGGTTTAGCTAGGCGTTGCCAAGAAATCCAACAGATTTTACGATTTGATGCATCCTCATCCCACCAGAATCTGGTGATAGCTGCTTGGATTCTCTTTCATATACTCTTAGGGAGCTTAAAGTTTGACATCGAATAGGTAGGTATGGCTGAGAGGGCAGGTTTGATAATAACTAGCTTCCCAGCTTTAGAGAAACGCTTAGAGGACCAACTTGAAGCCTTGATACGGATACGATCCACAATCTGAGTGAATAAATCTTTCTTCCTTCTACCGAAATGTTCCGAGACTCCTAGATATTTTCCATTGCCTCCTTCTTGAGATATACAAAGGCATTGCTTAACTCTGGTTTTAACTTCCTCATGAGTCTTGTGGGAGAAAGTAATAGAGGATTTGTTTGTATTGATGACTTGGCCAGAAGCTGATTCATACTTCCGGAGAATTGAGGTAAGAGTCTCACAATTTTTTGTACTAGTTTTACAAAAAATACATAGTATCATCTGCAAAGAGTAGATGATTCACCCACGGACTAGCTCTAGAGACTCTTACACCAGTTAAAGCTCCTAATGACTGTGCTTGTCTGCAGAGTCAGGATTAGACCTCTCCACAGAGGATGAAGACATATATGGGGACAAAAGGTCCCCATGGTGGATGCCTCGCTGTGGAATCACGCAGCCCTGAGCACTACCATTTACCAAAAAATAGTACGAAACAGTAGAGACACATTGGATGATCAGGTTGGTAAGCTGCGGATAAAAGTCAAGCTGTGTTAAGACCTTTCCAATAAAATTTCATTCCAGGCGGTCATAAGCTTTGCTCATATCGGTTTTTACCGCCATTGAGCAATGCTTGACTGCTGTGGAAGTCTTGAGGAAGTGGAGGGTTTCGTGCGTGATAAGCACATTATCTGAGATGGCCCGGCCAGAGAAAATGCGGATTGCGTTTCTGAGATAATATCAGGTAATATTGGTTTCAGTCGTTTTGCTAGGACTTTATATAAGATCTTATAGTAAACATTGCATAAAACAATAGGTCGGTACTCTAACATTGACTTTGGAATTTTTTTTGTTTTGGTATGAGGCGTATGTAGGTCTTGTTCATGGAGTTAGGAAGGATCCGTGAGGCGAAGAGATTGATAAGCTCGTCTGCTATCTCTGTGCCTATATTCTTCCAGTTTGATTGGAATAAGGAGGTGGAAAAGCCGTCCGGTCCGGGAGCCTTATCCGGGTTTGTGGAAAAGAGAGCTGACCGAATCTCTTCTTTGGTTGGTGCCGCTATTAACTGCTCATTTTGCTCCGATGTTACTTTGTGTTGGAGGGCCTGTTCCACAATGATGGACCCTTCGGCATTCATAGAGGTAAATAAATTCTCGTAGTAATCATTGATCACCTTAATGATATGTTCTTCCTCCTATACTGGTTCTCCTTCATCATTTTCAATGCTTGAAAATTTATTTATGGCAGTGCGTGTTCTCGTCGAGGAGTGGAAAAAGCTAGAGTTCCTATCCCCTAGAGTAAGCCAGAGGACTCTGCTACGTTGACGCCAAAATGCCTCCTCTTTTTGGTAAGCTTCTGATAATTTCTTGTTGATTTCTCGGATAGATTTAGTAGAGGAAACCTGAGAAGTCATGGCCTCATCTAGTTTGAGTTTTGCATCTTGAATAATCTCTAAGTTGTTTTTGATGAAGCAGTTTGTTCCATTTTGAGATGGCCGATCGACAGAGCTCTATTCTTCGCTCTACAGACGCAGAGAGTTGGCTATTCTAAGTTGTCATAATAAGATCGGTGATTTCAGGTAAAAGCTGCAATTGCCTATCATAGCGAAACAAACCCTTCTTTTTAGTTTTTGTCGAATCAAGGTAAGTTAGGATAGGTCTGTGATCCGACCCTTCAAACTGTAGATCGTTACAGTGGCTTGCTGTGAATTTTCTCGACCATATACTATTAGCAATAGCTCGGTCCAATCTGCAGTGGACCACATGGTCGTGACTGACCCCTCTCCATGATAAAAAGTTACCAGAGTGTTGAAGATCGTAAAGATCATTAGAAGCTAGGAAGGTTCTGAAATCTCCAAAAGAGCCTTCTGCTCATTCTGGCCCTCCTTCTTTCTCCATAGGATCAGAAATGTCATTGAAGTCTCCCGTTAAAAACCAAGGTTCTTCTCTTGCTTGAATCATTTCAGATAGTTCTAGCCATATAGCTCTTCGTTTAGGTTGATCCGGTTCTCCATAGATAAAGATAGCATTGAAGGCGATCCTTTTTGTCTTGATTTTAGTAATAATGAAATCCTTGCAGCCTCATTCGACTTGTAGATCAATGTTACTGCTCCAAAAGAGACCAAGACCTCCTCCGGGGCTGTGAGGCGAGACTAGGTAGTGATGATCTACCCTCAGAGATTTTAGCTTATCAAGTACTGTAGCATCCTCATTCTTTGTCTCCATTAGGAAAATTATATCCAATTTCAGACTTTTTTCCAACTCATACGTTGAACTGTTGTGGAGTTTCCTAAACCACAACAGTTTCAGCTCAGAATATTTAAGGAAGAGAGCGAGGCGGATAGTAAAATCCGCAACACGCTTTATCATCGCCGGAATGAGGGTAACTTGAGGTTGATCTTAGCTAGTTGGTGTTTTGCTTGTAGATGCGACTCCTTGTCCTGTAGAAGAAGAAGCACGGGAGGATCGGTGGGAGCGTCCTCCACGTTTACTAGGGGAGAGCCTATTAGGTATGTTCCTTTTTCGAGGGGATAGTTGGATTAACTTCGCCTTTCTCTTTGATGTTGTTGGGGGTACTCTTGCTTTTAGAGCTCATTCCTTTGACACCGAGAGGGGGTCTGCCACTTTTCTTTTTTGCAGGGCCTGAGTTATCTTGTGGTTGAGTAGAATGGACTTCTAAAATGGCAGGGAGTTGCTCAGTATTGTAAGGTAGCTGCGGTTCCTCAGCAGGGAGGGTATTGTTGTGTGGGTTCAGAGTTGCAGCTATATTCTGAGCAGTTTCCATCATGAGATCATGAGTCTCGCTTTCCAGGACTCTGAGTCATCTGGCAGCATTCTCAGCCGGGTCACCGCAATTAATATATTTCCGGGTAACCTCTTGGAGTTCCTCTAGGATGGCTTCCGTGGTGGTGATTGGGGTCGTAACCGGGTTTGGTGAGACTACTGATCCAGGTGAAGCTTGGCCGGATTAAAAAGGTGGATCTGAGTTGTCCCTACCTGGTGAGGTAAGGTTTCTTCCTGATTCTTGCTAAGAAGGGGGTTTTTCTCTCCATTCGAATCTTTCTCTAAGTAGAGGCGGAGAGGCAGAGTGTGGGTTTCTTCTGAGTCCATTCCTTAGGTCGTGTCTAGAATTAGGAGGGGATATAGAGCCTCTCCTGTAGGATTTTGTAGGTGAAGAAACTCTTTGTTGATGAGAGGAATTACGCTGAAGAGAGGGTTATTCTTGAGGCTTAAGAGAGTTACCAGAGGGCCTTTCTTTTAGAGTGTTGTAATTTGCTCTGTGGGGCACTCCCTCTCTCGTATGAAAGGTGTTTGGTCTCCTGAGATATTCACGGTGGTTACCTTGATTAGGTTGAAGGTGGCCGTAGGTCTGTATCTTTGGGATCTCGGAGAAGAAGGTGGCTTTGATGGATAGATACTATAATATTTTGCAGAATAAAAATGGTTATAAAATATTAAAAATTATTAAATTTTACATTGAAATTTAAAAATATAAACTACTTTGAAACAAAAAAATCTCTAAAACAACAACTCATCAAAACTGAAAGGGAGTATGATTTTGTTTAAATGGATTTATATTTGTAAGATTAAGTAAATAATAGCAATAGTAAATAATATGTGAAATTATATACACATACATCTAAAATAGAATAACATGAACAAACATATACAAATTATACTAATATACTATACTATGGTATACTTTTTATGTATATTGAATAAAATATAATATTTTTCCCAAAACAAAAAGAAGAAAAATAATAGAATAGTATAATTTCCTTTTATTTTTTCAAAAATCTAGGAGAGTACAATATCCGAAAACTGAAGTGAGAAGAAAATAATTGCAAAAATGAAAAATATAGAATTAATAAAAAATAATATAGAAAAATGATAAATTGGATCAAATACCATATAATAGTAAAGAAATATAATCCAGAAATCATAGACTAATAGAAACATAATACATCTATTGCCAATGGAAACTAGAAGATAGATATAATGAATTAATAGGAAAAGGAAGCAATATTAGAGGGAGAGATCTGAGAGAAATCGAAAGAGAAAAAGAGAGGAAGATAGATTACCATGCCTCAAAATCATTTTGAATCAGAGAGATTTTTGTTTATGCACTACAGCAGATGAATAAGTGAAATTTTCAAAACTTTCGTGAAAGAGATGAGAAGAGAAGAAGAGAAGATGATTGCAGGAAAAAAAAAGAAGGAAAGAAATGCCGCAGACATATGAGGAAGGAGAAGAGAGAGAAAGAAAAAAATTACTTTTATTTCAAGAGAAATATTATAACCAAAAAATAGTTAATTTGTGAATTATAATTTTTTAAGATTATTTTGTATAATTTCTCATAACATAAACTCAAACGCCAAATGGATGTATTTTTTTTTGAGAAAATTACGTAAAGAGTCACTTTTTAATCTTTGTATAACAAAGACAGTAACTTTCTGCTACTTACGTACTTTTCTTCTCTTTTTCTCATGTTTCTAATGTTATTTTCTAACAATTAGTTAGGAAGTAACAAACGTCTTCTAAAGCTAACTTTTGTCATGGTTACCCTGATGGGACTGCTATTCCCTCGGTTTACTCCCTACCGTCTATTAAATTTCACCCGTACATGCCTCGACGGTGGAGATCATTTTTGTAGGCAATTAGCTTTCTTGAGCCAATAAATACATCATTAATTGTGCATTACAGTTTTCACAATCATCATCGAACACAATTAACCACCATGGCCGACCATTGCCTGATTATTTCCGGCGAATGGAACTGTTCCGGCAACTCCCCTGGTGGTGGCAGATGGGATTTCATCATAGACAAAGCCCATATGTCACGCATTGTACCCGTCAGAGTGGGTATTTCCTTGGACGACCTGCAACAAAACGTTATCCGCGAGTTCTTTCCCCTTCACCACACCGACTGGTCCGTTACTTTGAGCTACTGGCCACCTAACTCGACTGAGTTGGCCACGGGTTTGACCACTCCTCCCGTACTGCTTACAAACCAAGGAGCTGTTGGATATTTCTTCAAGCATTTTCAGGTTAACAGCTCCATGAATCTCTTTGCTAGCTTCCGCGCGACGCCTAAGCCGAAGGATGACAGCATCGTCGGCGACAATGACATCGGCTTCACAACCCCAGCTCCGTGTTCAAAGAACAAATCGCCACTTTCGGAGGGTAACTGTAACATTCCGCGAGCTGATGGTTTTGCTTCTCCATCCACCGCTGGTTCCAAGATAAATGACACTTATTTCAACAATGACATCGGCTTCACAACCCCAGCTCCGTTTCAAAGAACAAATCGCCACTTTCAGAGGGTAACTGTAACATTCCGCGAGCCGATGGTTTTGCGTCTCCGTCCACCGCTGGTTCCAAGATAAATGACAAATCTTTCACCTCACCAACACCGGGGTCCATGGATAAGCCTCCTCTTTCTGACGTACAGTATAACATATATGGATGCAAGGGTTTTGATTCTGCAACCACTTCCGCCTCTAACCTTAAACCTTTCTCTTTGGTTGATGAGGCTCTACTCGATTTTATCGACCTTGAAGACGCCCAATTTAGAAGCGACAACCGTCACGCCAAAGATTCCTGGCTTACCGACGACGAAGATATTTCAGATGCAGATGACGCCAGTCGTCCAGATGGCGCTTCTCCCTTTGTACAACCACGGAGCTTTGACCATGAATTCTGGGAACCACTCTTAGATGACCCTTACGCCGGTTCCAATGCACCAGATATCGTCTGTGGTATCGTCGATTCGTCGGACACAACCATCCACTCTAAACAGCAACCCACCACAACTGATGTTCCGCCAAGTCCCCTTCCTGAATGGAAGCGAGAGTACGACCGTGTGACGCAGTCCATTGTGGACAGTCTCCCTCCATCGTCCATCTTTGGCACCCGAACACCACATCATACAGACACACACACCAATCCCAACCACCCCACCGCATCTGCTCCACAGTCAGCCACATGGACACCACCTAAACAAACCAACTCACCCACGCCTACGTGGACAACCCATCCATGTCCCACATCTCCATCCACAGCTACTCGACCACCATCTGCCTCTCACTCGGCCCCGCCTCCTCCACCCAAACGGACTCTCGCTGAAGTTGATGATGAAGAATTCGACATTGCTCCTATGTTCGACGATATGCAGTATGCCGCCGACGAAATACCGGATCTAGATATCGATGAAGAATATGACCAAATCACTGTCGGCAAGGTTTACGCATCCAAAGAGGACTGCCGGATTGCATTGGCCATCTATGCAATAAAAAACAGGTTCTACTTCAAACAGACCATCACTCGCAGACATTTCTTCATTGTCGAGTGCTCAGATCCAACTTGTGCTTGGCATGTACGTGCAAGAGAACTCACAGACTGTGGATATTACGAGATCCACAAAGCGGAGCTACAACACAACTGCACAATCGACACTCGTTCTAACTACAAAAAGATGGCCACTTCTAGAGTAATCGCAGCAGTTTACAAGCGGAAATATGGCGACCCAATTACTGGCCCAAAGGCTGGAGAATTGCAACAACTCATTCTAGAAGATCTGCGTGTATCCGCCTCATATATGAAGTCCTACAGGGCCAAAGAAATCGCCATTACCTCCGTCAGAGGAGCAGACGATGAATCTTATCTCAAACTACCTCAATACCTACACATGCTAAAGGAGGCAAACCCAGGAACGGTTACACACTTAGTTACAGAGAAGGACGAAAATGATGTTGAGAGGTTTCTATACTTCTTCCTTGCATTTGGTGCATCTATTCAGGGATTTAGGCACCTCAGACGTGTTCTCGTCATAGATGGTACACACCTTTCTGAAAAATTCAAGGGTGTCCTCCTCACCGCTAGTGGTCAGGACGCAAACTTCCAAGTGTTTCCTCTTGCGTTTGCTATCGTGGACAGCGAAAATGATGCTGCGTGGACGTGGTTTCTCCAGAAGCTTGAAGGGGTCATCGCAGATAGCCCAACCCTAACCATAATTTCAGACCGCCATTCTTCTATCTACACCGCCAAACGGATCGCCTTCCCTAAAGCACACCACGGCTCCTGCATCGTTCATATCATGCGAAACATTAACTCCAGGTACAAGAGTAAAGGTTTAGCCAAGCTTGTTGGTAAAGCCGCTTTTGCGTTTCGCGTTGGAGGCTTCAGGGAAGTGTTCAACCAAATCCGAACCACAATTTCGGACTGCGCAAAGTACCTTGAGAAAATTGGCATCGCTCATTGGACCAGAGCTCATTTTCAAGGTACACGTTACAACATGATGACCAGCAACGTGGCCGAACAGCTTAACAAGGCATTGCGTAAGGCACGGGCTTCTCCCATTATTGAGCTACTCATGTTCATCCAACGGATGCTTAGCCGATGGCATTGTGCTAGACGGAAGAAAAGCCTCACAAACAAAGGAACGGTCACCCCTGAAGTGGAAAAGGTAATTAATAACAATATTACAATCACAAAAGGGAGTAAGATACACTCAATATCAAGCTGGAGCTGCGAAGTCGTGGGCGTGTTCGGTCAGAAAAATCATTTCCATCTGCACTCTAAAGTTTGCACATGTCGTGTGTATGAGAAGTACAAAACTCCATGTGGTCATGTACTTCTCGCGGCCGATTCTCTTGGGCTCAGATACACACAGCTCGTCGGTGACTGCTACCACAAGAACACATGGATAGACACATACAAAGGACTAATCAACCCGGATGGATGTCCACAAGATGTGGACTTGCCACCAGAGGTCCGCACTCTCGTACTTATGCCTCCAAAGACACGTCGCCCATCTGGTCGGCCCAGAGACAAGCGTATCGCATCCACGGGTGAAATATCGGTACGTACCTTTTCATCACATATACATCCACTGATACTCCCTAAAACTAACTGAGTTAATCTACTTCTACAGCTACAAAAAAAACCAAACTTGTGCCTAACAAATGTGGCCGCTGCGGGTCAGAGGGACACAATCGAACCACATGCAAAACACCCATCTGAGTTACCAAGGGCCGGTTCGTTTTCTATCCATCCATACGCAGTACTCGCCAGTGGATAGTACACTCACCAGCTCTAATTAGGCACACTCAACAATGCTTACTCTGTCTTTTTTTTTTCCCTACAAAACATAATTGCGGTTCCTTTTTTGGTCAAACTCAGCTAACACCGCTGGAAAACATAATTGTCGCCAATTTTTTGGTACAATTCGGGTAATATCGGTTTATCTTTTTGTAATGTTATGTAACATCAAATTTATTTGACGTCCATTACACTGCCACCCACTACACCAATTAAGTGTACGTTCAATACTATGCCATCCAGTTCTCAACTCCCTTATAGGTGTACGTCCACAGAAAATTATAATGTGCAGAACTTATCCATTACACCATACGTACATCCACTACTACACACACCCTGTACGCGGACCGCATATTATGTGTTCGCCCTATCAAATAAATGTACGTCTATTACAATGCCATCCATTTCACAAGCCTTCTCTATTTGTACGTCCACATAATATTATATTATGCATAACTTATCCATTACTCCATACGTACATCCAATACTAAATCCACCCAGTCCACAAGTCCCGTCTATTTGTTCGTCCCCAGAACATTACAAAAGCAGAACTTTCCATTAAACCGTACGCACATACACTGTTAAATCCACCCTATCCATGGACGACCCACTACTTGTTCGTCCACGTTTATATAATACAACATATATCCACAAGATGTACGTCCAATACAATGTCACCCAGTTCACAAAGTCCCTCGCATTTGTACGCCCACAGAAAATTCAACCACTACCACCCCGTAAATACACGGCTAAAACCAGCCGATTCGTGGACTATTATCTACTTGTTCGTTCACGTTTAACTAATACGTTCATTTTATGCATCCACCAGATGTTCAACCATGTTAATTTCCAAACAATGGCCTCCTCGCGATTACTCTGTCTTTTTTTTTTCCCTACAAAACATAATTGTGGTCCCTTTTTTGGTCACACTCAGTTAACACCGCTGGAAAATTTAATTGTCTCCAAATTTTTTTGTACAATTCGGGTAATATCGGTTAATCTTTTTGTAATGCTATGTAACATCAAAATTATTTGACGTCCATTACACTGCCACGCACTACACCAATTAAGTGTACGTCCAATACGATGCCATCCAGTTCTCAAGTCCCTTATAGTTGTACGTCCACAGAACATTAAAATGTGCCGAACTTATCCATTACACCACCCGTACATCCACTACTAATTACACCCGGTACGCGGACCGCATATTATGTGTTCGACCTATCAAATAAGTGTACGTCTATTACAATGCCATCCAGTTCACAAGCCTCTTATATTTGTACGTCCACATAATATTAAATTATGCAGAACTTATCCATTACTCCATACGTATATCCAATACTAATTCCACCCAGTCCACAAGTCCCGTATATTTGTTCGTCCCCACAACATTAGAAAAGCAGAAGTTTCCAGTAAACCGTACGCACATACACTGTTAAATCCACCCGATCCATGTACGACCCACTACTTATTCGTCCACGTTTAAATAATACAAAACATATCCACAAGATGTACGTCCAATACAATGCCACCCAGTTCATGTGTACGGCCACAGAAAATTCAACCACTGCCACCCCGTAAATACACGGCTAAAACCAGCCGATTCGTGGACCATTTTCTATATGTTCGTTCACGTTTAACTAATACGTTCATTTTTATGCATCCACCAGATGTACATTGGACCAGAGCTCCTTTTTGGGTAATATCGGTTAATCTTTTTGTAATGCTATGTAACATCATATTTATTTGACGTCCATTACACTTCCACGCACTACACCAATTAAGTGTACGTACAATACGAAGCCATCCAGTTCTCAAGTCCCTTTTAGTTGTACGTCCACAGAACATTAAAATGTGCAGATCTTATCCATTACACCAACCGTACATCCACTTCTAATTACACGACATGTGCGCGGACCGCATATTATGTGTTCGACCTATTAAATAAGTGTACGTCTATTACAATGCCATCCAGTTCACAAGCCTCTTATATTTGTACGTCCACATAATATTAAATTATGTAGAACTTATCCATTACTCCATACGTACATCCAATACTAAATCCATCCAGTCCACAAGTCCCGTATATTTGATCGTCCCCAGAACATTAGAAAAGCAGAACTTTCCAGTAAACCGTACGCACATACACTGTTAAATCCACCCGATCCATGTACGACCCACTACTTGTTCGTCCATGATTAAATAATACAACACATATCCACAACATGTACGTCCACTACAATGCCACCCAGTTCACAAATCCCTCGCATTTGTACGGCCACTGAAAATTCAACCACTGCCACCCCGTAAATACACGGCTAAAACCAGCCGATTCGTGGACCATTTCCTACATGTTCGTTCACGTTTAACTAATACGTTCATTTTTATGCATCCACCAGATGTTCATCCATGTTAATTTCCAAACCATGGCCTCCTCGCGACTACTTTCTTGGTACAATTCGGCTAAATCCACTGGAAAACATTTCAGCCGAACATAGTGATCATCTCACAAATACATTAACTCATCAAACAGAGTGATCATCTCACAAATACATTAGTCATCAAAATAAAATCATACAAAGCCAAGTTTCCAACCCAATTTCAACACAACAACAGACACACATCAAAATGAAACATCAACACAATAGATAAAACATACTAGATATATAATGGCACTATCCACTCCCTGTAAATGTCCATAGCGTACTGCTTCCTAAAAATATCAACAAGGCCATCGTTAATCCCACCCATTCCAGGTTCCGGGTCACCTGTCACGTGGAACTCCATAAATTTAGCAGCCACCGGTCCACAATCACCACTACGCTCATTCACATACAGACCTTTTAGCCGAGACCACCCGAAAGGTTTCAATCCATGCCCTTGCGAACAGCGAGCAGGGCACAGCTTCTGGACAACATATGGGAGCATCTCCACCACGGGCTTCATATATCCACCAACTAAAGCGTCATTCTTGTACGGGTTTGGATCTAGAACCTCCACCGCCCACAGCTCCAGGTTAATGGCCAAACCAACCCAGTGCGCATTGTCCCAGATCATGGGAGGATATATAGTGTCCACATCAACGCCCCACGCCCTGCCAGGTATGCGTACAAACTGGCTCATCTTATCATCAAACCCAACAAGCTCCTTCTTGAACGCCTTGTTGAAAGACTTGTACTTCCCTTGAGGATGAGCAACCAACCATGGAGACACAAATGTACTTCGTTCCTTTCGCAACATTTCACCATGACGATTACCCAAAAAAACCATCAACACCTCCATATGCTGCTCCACGACAAACACAACATTAAATACAATTCAAACACAACATCAAATGCAAACCTTCAAAATATCAAAAACATTTACCAGCGTAGAAACCCATTGCTCGCTAGCACCCAACTTGAGCAGGAACTAGTTATCAATGTCAAATTTTTCCTTCGTCGCATGAACACTGAAAACACAAATATATAAGAAATTGAACTGTTAAATATAAACACATAAAACTACATCGAAATCAACTTACATCGTTCCGGCGCCACTCAATGTCTGCATAAAGAAATCCCAATCAGGGTCCTCCACAGAGGGCACGATGTCATCTAATCGGAATCCAGGTTTCTTACTCAACAACGTAGCTAACTTCTTCTCCACTTCAGAAGGCTTGTAAGGCTCCACAGCAGGCGGGGGTGAAGAATCACTAAGGGTTAATACGTCATCAGCCACGGTTGGAAGCGGTGGATCATCAGCCAATTCATGCCCATCATTGTGATCCACCGCACTACCAATAGGGTGTACGTCCCCTGTCTCCACGGGGACGTCTACATTTTCTCCCCTCTCGACAACTCCACAGGTCTCAGAATTCAAAGCAGCCTCTGCCTCTCCATGTTCATCCATTACTTCTCTAGCCACATCCACGATTTTCTCCATCAAATGCTCGCTCACCATGCAATCCACAGCCACCCCACCATTGAATGCCCCCACACCATTGGCATCTGTTATAAGGATCCTATCCTGCAACATTGGGAATATGGGAGTACCATTGAATTCATTAATTCTTAACTCATCTCCGTCATCCATCAACTCACCCTCCCCACTTATCTTCCCATCCACTTCTCCTCCGAAAACCGCAAAAGCTTTATCAGCAATTTCTTCAACAATTGTAGCTTGGTTAGGACTCTGGTCCGCAACCAAAGTCTTCTCAGAAAGACCCTCCGGGAACAACGACGGTAACTCTGTTGAGACACGCACCTCATCGTCTTTGTCCATTGCCGTCCCACTACAGGAGGCCTCCGTGGGTTTCTCCCCAAATTTTGGTGAAGGCCACCTCCTCCAACCGGTACTGTCAACCTGCGTTGACGGATTATTTGTGTTAATAAATAATACCAAACAATTAGACCAATCAAAATTTTCAAAATAAAAATTACGAGCTAACCTCATTCTCTCTCCCTCCACTCAAACCCTCATCCTTCTCAAATCCCTCGTTACCCATCCACTCAGGTGTACGCTCTTTAAGCCTAACAAATTCATCATGGTGTACATCAGCCCGATTCAAAGAATCACCATCAGGGCTAGGCGGTGTCACGTTGTCTCCTCTTATTTTCACCTTTCGCCGTTTCACGCTCTGCGACAAAGAGCCTAACCTACCAAAACAAGCAGATCTCTTCCTTTTTTTACCTCTCCTAGCCTTCTCAAAGTCCCTTCTCAACAACTTGATCTCCTCACACAAACCAGAAACCTTCTCCACTAACCAATCTACCTTTGCCTCAAGGCAACCGTCTTCCTTACTCACCTTCACGGGTCTCGAAATTTTACCGCTACTTTTCCCAGAGCCCATTTTGGCCTTCTTCTCTGCCAAACCCCTCAACGGAAGAGACGCATCACCCCCTGGCCACTGTTGCTTATGGAATACACGCCCTTGCTCAATTAGTGACTCCATGTACATCACCTTCTTATCTCTTATCTCGTCGTCCCAATCTTCATCCCTTACACCGCCAGCAAATATTGAACGCACCACCAACTGCAAACCCAAACACCAAAAAATTATTAACACGCCTTAACATAGAAATCTTCATTAAATCTTAGCTCATTATTATACCTGCATACGCACACCATATCTGCAATACCTAGTCCACACAAAAATCGACCACACGACAACTAAAATGGAAAGCTATACCACCCCACAAATTCACTACATTAAACACATTTCAAGAACACGCACCTTCCTATGGACAACCAAAAGATCCAACCACACAACCCACCGCGTGTTCAACCCAATGAACATGCCAATAGGGGGGAATAAATTCACTATTACATACACATTTAACGAACATACACCTACTGCTGGACAACCAAAAGATCCAACCACACAGCCCACTCACCAAACAAAAACAACAATCCACACAAACAAATATAATTGGTATCCACAGTAACATACAAAAACACATCCATACAGTTAGGTACGAGAAAAAACACATTTTTATCCACACAAATGACTATCCATGAAATTATCACCATCAACCCCAACCAAAAACTTAACTGATATTCGAACTTATATGTACATCCATACACTCAAACGGGCAAACGAACAAACTAACCTCAGGGTCATCCTCCGCGGCCTCAACATCGGACAAGGCCAACGATTTCAGAGGGAGTTTCGTTCCATGGTGATCTATCAGTCGAACAGGACCATCTCCACCAGGAAGCTTTGCAGCAAGTAAAGGAATCGCCTCACAGGCAAGGAGCTGGAGTGCTTGTGGGAAACCGTTTAA
>OVBI01000987.1:11912-45329 GCA_900406495.1 Sisymbrium altissimum | reverse complement strand
AAGCTCTAGCGTAGCTGGCTCCACGTCCTGATCCAGAACGTGTGAAGAAAGCGCCGTTTAGGAAAAGGTCTCCTTCTGATCTCCAGTTCCAATGCTTCCATTGCCACTGCCCTGCATAGTCACGCTTTGTCACCTGCCCACGTAAATAGATCCTATCAGCTTTCAGTGTAAGAATTTAAATATGAAACTGTACAATGATAATATGTGTTTCTGATCGCAATCAAAGCCCTTTTCCATAGTAGTAGACTAGTACTATTTTGGCTACCATCATCATCTTTTTCAACTTTGAGTTAAGACAAAAGACAAGAAAGATAAGTCCTTTGAGTCGAACTAATCTTGTAAGAGTGCAAAGTCGAGAGCTTTTGGTAATTCAAAGAAAGTAATCACCTCTTTAGCAAACCGGTTTCTCGGGGCAAGATATCTATTTCCCTGGCTGTTGATAGTGGGACTCGCACTGCCACCAATTGCATACATTTCCCAATGCGTATAGTCATTGTTTACTACATGGAAATATCCATGCCTACACCTGCAATCAAAAAAAGGTTTAAACTTTGTCTTCCAAATATAAAGTCTTCTAAGAATCAAGACCCTAAAATCATCCAAAGCATGTACCTTGGCATTCTCTGGATAAGACCTTCACCAAAATGGTTGTAAGCAATAGTAACCTGCATGACCTTGTCCCTAGTGTATGTATCACTATGACCCAACAACATAACCTCATTATGGTGAGTGAAGTAATTGTTGGAGATGGTAATGGCAGTGGAAGCCATAACAGCATCAATGAGCCCATCAGCGCAACTAGAAAGCGAATTGTGATCAATCCAAATATGACTAGACCCAAATATCGATATCCCGTCACCGTCAGCCATCGTCCTCCACCCATAATGCGACGGTGAGCTCCTAACCATGGCGTTGCCAGTTGGTTTACAGTCATGAATATGTATCCCATGGATGATGATGTTAGTCACGAACTGGATCGTGATGCAGGCGCCATTAGCGATGTGTACATTAACGCCACGTCCATCGATTGTCTTGAAGCTGTTCATGATGAGCTCTTCTTTCAGTGTTATCACCATGTCTCGCTTGAAGACGATCCAGAGCGGCTCGTCTTGGATCACGGCGTGACGGAGTGTTCCCGGTCTTGGGTTAACCGGGTTATCGTCACCTGGGTCGCTCACCACGTAGTAACGTCCGTCTCTACCGCCGATTGCGTTGCGTCCGAATCCGATTGAGCAATCGGCGAGATGTTTTCGCCGGAGTTGCCATTTCCGGTCACATCTCCAGCAGTCGTCGATCGGGTTCCCGGTCGAGCAAGAGAAATAGCCTAACCGTCTCCGCTCTGTGCTGTTTCGAATGCTCCTGACCAAACCAAAAAAACGGTTTTGTCAAACCATATTTTAATCCCAAAAATAATTATGATTTAACCGAAATCAAACCAATGTCAAGCCATTTGACAATATTTGCGTCGGTGGGAACATTCTAATTCTTTTGCTATTTTTACGCAGTAAGTAATTATTTGCCTAATCAAGAATCCTATCATTTTCATTTCTAGAAGCAAAACAAAAGGAAATTGCTAAAATATCTGAGAAGTGACGGTATAACAGTAGAATATGTTTTCAAGTTAAAAATTTATAATCCGAAATACTATTGGATATATCACTGCAACATTTGTCATTATATAATTAAGTAATAGTTTTTCGTTCGATATATGACAAATAACGAGATAAGACTGAAACACTATTGGAGATTAACTTATTACTGTTACCAATGAAAGAATTAGTAGAACACTACACGAGGCATATGCATGGGCTGGTCGTGATTCACTGTTTTTAAAGATTAGGTGTTTGTGGAACATTCACACATGTTTTTTCTAAACAAAAACATTACACGTGTTCTTCTGGACCAATGTGTCGAATAATTCAATAGTATGATTTTTGCAAGCAATAATAGTATTTATTACTTGGATTTTTATATTTGCGAAAATATTTTATTTCAATGATTCAACTATATGATCTGGTGCATTGCATTTAATGAAGAATCTCATCCAATTCCAACTCAACTAAATGAGCCCATGTACATGATGTTTGATGTTTTGGTCCACCCAGAACTCTGAAACGCTCAGTAAGAATAAGCATAAAGAATTTATTCTTAACTACTAGTACTAGTTATTTACTCACACCCCATTTTCACTTTTCATATACATACACTATATGGTTAACTCCAGATGTGTATGTACATGTGAAAGTGAAACCAAACCTTTCATTTTCGATTTCGTTGTGGGCGGGAACCAAGAAAATACTTATAGTTAAAAACGGTTAAACTGCCTAAATAGAAACCTTTATCTTTTTTTACCAGCAAAATATATAAGAATGAAAAAGAAAAAAACAAAAAATATATATAAAGGATAAAAGTAGGAAAGAAAAAATGGTATCGAGGTCTGGTGTTTGGCCCTATGGATTGACCCTTTGACCAGAATGTATAAAAATTCTTACAGAAGCGCCATGTGAGCCCTGCTCCACATAAATACGACTTACCAGTTTTCTGAATTCTTTTTCTTTTTTTTTCCGTAATTAATTAGAATAGAAAATCACAGGAATTTATCCAACCAAATGTCACGAGATGCTGGTCCTTAAAAGTTAAGTATACTTTATTGTTTTACTAACTACCCAATCGCAATAGACGAAACAGATGCTTACTGTTTAATTAGCAAACAGACATTATGATCATTTTCTAATAAAGCTAAAACACAACCATCTATATAGTAGTAGTATAAAATAATAAATTTAAGCAACAGAAAAACTCACATGTTCACCATGGCAGCTACTTCGTCTGGATTCTCAACTGCATGTTCATGCCATGTTTCATTAGACCTGATACACAATTAATTAATTGATTAATTAAAACAGAACTATAATTACTATCTCTAAACCCGAAATGAAACAACTCATTTTAAAAAAAACAATATACTAAAACCTCGCTAATCATTACTAATATACACAATAAAATGTTGCATTAGTAATAACACAGTGGATCTGTACATGACCAATATACTAAATTACAAGAATTTTGAGATCTACAACACAATCAAGTTATGCTGATCAGTAATTAAAAATAAGAAAAGGGGTTTTCTAGTAAACATAATATATATTGAGTTGCTGTTGGAAGCTTCAAATTCTCTGTTCTATGAATCAGATCACGTAAAACAGTTGTCCCCAAACTGAGCTAAAAACATTTCGATTTAATAACAATTAATTAATCGATGATACCTGGTGGAATCAACGCCAGCGAAGAACATTGATAGGAGTAATGCAGAAGCGAAGAGGACAAGTGCTTGCGTGATAGCCATTGATCTTGCTCTGCTCTGTTATGTTTCTTTGTCTCTGTCCGAACCAGTGGCTTTTGTCGGTCTATTCTGTTGGAAGAAGAAGAAGGAAGGAGAAATATGAAAAGAGTTTAAGAAGGGCTCTAGTGGGAGGAGTTATTATATAAGAGAAATTGGGCGTGACATATACTACTATAATATTTGCTTAATTAATTATTTTAAAATGATCACATATACAACTTCATTAATTTATTTTTGTGAAAATTCGGTCATGAACATAGCTCAAAATGGCCGGATAATGACAACTTTGTAACTATATTTTTAGAGTTATTTTTTCGCATTTATAACGCCCAAGGTTGAAAATGTAGGTGATGCGACAGGAGACAAATTATACAAACAGGAAGATAGGTTGTACAAACTCGTTTTTTCAATAAAAGCGGAAATTCTAACGAGAATTGATGATGTATTTACAAATCTTCCACATCTTTCATATTTTGTACTTGCTTTAAAACAATATATATATGACATATCACATAATATACAGTTCAGAGTTAACAAATGTAAAGTTCTATTGTAAGAAAAAACTACAAATAGATTAACACGTTTAGTGGTTTTTGCACTTTCGCACTTCTCACCATTAAATGATGGGTTCAAATGTTGGCAAACAAATTAAATAATAAGAAAGACCCATAATAATAATAATAAAAAGTTGGCAAACAAACTAATTAGTACTAGTATTTAGAACGAGATGTGTATAGTGTATATACTGAATTTAGGGGTTTGTTTATTTAAAACTAGCATTCAAAAATTTGGATTAAATATATAAAAAACGGATACAACATAATAAACTTAAAAACAAAAAAAATTAAGACTAAGACCTAACAAAATAATTTAAAAATATAAAACTTTTAAATATGGGTGGTATCTACAATTATAAGTTTTGTTTCATATCTATAGTTTTAATCTCATTAAACACCTTGAATTTTTGGATCAATTTTGGATTTTGTAAATCATAGATTTTAAATTTGTGACTTTTAAGTAATAAAATGAAAATGATAGTACAATTAAACGGATCAGTTGAAATATGAGGAGACTAAAAATTGATGTGATACAATTGATTTGGTTACTTAGTTTCGTAATAATAAGTTAATAACTAAGAGACAAATAGNGGGGGGGGGGGGGGGGGGGGAATACTCGTAATAAGTGGCAAAAGTTGGGGTCATATTTTTCATTAGGACTTTGTTCTTTAATTGGTTGTTACGTTTCACTTATAATTACGGTTGAACCACACCTTTGTAGTAATAACCAAAGAAGTGAAAGGACAAAACAAACCGCGCTTTTCTACTTTCCAATTTTCATCTCCAGCTCCTATTTTTTTTTTTTTGAACAACATCTCCAGCTCCTATTTAAGTTTCTCTCCTCTCTCTCACTCTCTCTCTCTCTCTATCACGTGCGATAGGCCAGGTGGATCACGTGCCGGACGGCTGCTCATTCCGACACGTTCTTCTCATAAAAGTCTCCACGTCATTGTGTTAACATAATAAATATATATATATCTGCTCGTCGGCGGCGAATGTCCGGAAAACACGCCGGTGATTAGCTGAACATGGTAGATTACAAAAACAAACCAATCAAAAGTTGCGTGATATTACCTTGAAGACCCAATCATCATCGTTTGTATATATTTTCTACTGTACTTTTAAATGAAAATGTTAAGATTCGGCCGCTGTTTAGTATAACAGTATATATAATATACATAATGATACCAAGAAAGAAAAAGTTAAACAATTTAAAGAAAAAGTGATTCGAAGGAAAAGTTATGATCTACAGCTAAAATTTTATATGATCACTATGCTTGAATATTAACAGAAACCAATGAAATGCATGATTATATATAGACTATCACAATTAATCCTTAACAAATTAAATGTAACGTACCTAATCACATTAACACCAGTGTAGTTTTTTAGTGGGTCAGTGTAGATTCTCTTAATTGCGAACCAAGTCAAGTACTAGTTTTTAGTTAACGTATGGTACTATTCATTATTTTATTTTTATTTTATTTAATTTCATATTACGAACAATTTTACAGAAAATATTCAAATTAAATCTCAATAAGTTCCCATCTCCAGTGAACATATTGAGAAACTAACAACGATCGATGTTCGCTTTTGTTTGGTCTCCTGTGACCGGCTTTGACTCTGTGTATTGGCTTCTAAGGATGGTTTTTATCCATCTATAAATATAACGTTGATCAGATGACAAAAAAAAGTTCCCATCTCCAGAAGTACGGACGGTCACACAGTTCAGTTGATTCATTAACTTCCACATGTTGGAAAATGGACAGTGATTAGGATTCCAGACTGATCAACACTAATTAACAAAAACAACATTGTGCAATATGGATAGATGTTCAATGATATTATGACAACAATAATGAGTTCGGCCAACAACGTATTATGTCATGTGTAAGTGTTTTTTTTTTCTTGTTCACGCGCGTCTTGTCCTTTTTTTTCATTCATTCTTTTTTTTTCGAAAAATATGTTTAATTTTTTTAAAAAGTCTGTTTTCGAAATATATGTATTTTTCATGCCTCTTAAGCTGATTTATTTAGAGAAATAGAGATGACAAACAAAAAAACCAGAAGTTAAGTATGAATACTAAACCACAAGACTATACTTTCAGCAAGCTCTGTGTCTTCCATTCTAGTTGTGTTGAGGCGATTTGTGACATTTTTGTCTATGAACTTGATCATACGGGATGGTGGAGAAAGCTGTTTAAATTATTCATTCAATAGCAATTTACTGGATAATAATTTTGAGGGAAAAGAAAGAATAATAAAAATCACAATTAACAGGTAAAGTAGGTCGTTTAAATTATTTCCAGTGTCCACATGAATGTATTATTTTCTCTTCTTTTTTTCATTTTTTGGCAGCTTGAAAATATTAGAAAATCTTCTATTCAGAGCAAATTAGCTTCTCCACGTGGGCATTATAAGTATATGCATCGGGGTACAAGGACCCGTCCACGATAAGGACAGTTCTCATGCGAGTAAGAAGCATATATGCGAGTAGAAGTGTCAAATGTGGGAAATATCAAAGTGTGTGAAAAGTGGACACACTGTCTCAGTCGCGAGAGAGAGAGAGAGAGAGAGAGAGAGAGAGAGAGAGAGAGAGAGAGTGAAATTAGGATCGTTTCCCACTGATCTAACAATAAATTTACCGTAAGCTTACAAATGGAGGGAGAGATCAAGACACTGATCTTTACCGTTCTCACTGGTCACCACGTTACAATTATGATCCAAAATTCGAACACGTTGTTGTCCAAAAAATCCCTTTTTGCTATCTCTACCTTGGTGGGATGTCGCCAACATAACATGAGCAGCGCTGGATCTGAAGGTTGGATTGTCGGAATGAGCAGTTGGAAAGCAGCCAACGGAGGCAGAAGAAGGGTAGCTTAAGATGGTCAAGTGGTGTGGAGAAGGAGAGGATAAGAATACAGGTAACGTGTGAAGAAAGTCATTGTTGTTGACGAAATCGTAAGCCCTTTTGGCTCTTCTCGCAGCGGTTCGCTCCTTCTTGTGGGCGTTCTGGTGGCCTCCTAGGGCTTGGGAACTCTGGAACTTTCTAGAACAGAAGAGGCAGGGGAATATTCTTGATGAAGATGTGTCTTTATCTGTCTTGTTGGCTTCTTTAGTTTTGTTGATCTCTTCTTCTTCTTCTTCCTCATCTTCTACTTGATTGTGATGATCATCTTCCATTCTATGATGTCTATACACAACAAAAGGTATTAAACATAAAATTAACTTCCAATGAGTGCCAGAACAAGCCAACCCTACACCGAGAATCAAAATGAAAAGGATACGACTATTTATATACCTTAAGCTGAAGACAAAGAGAGATAATGTGTGTTGTGGGCTTGAGAAGATGAGCTTAAAAGGGCAATGGAGAAGATGAGAAGTAGAAGAAAAGTCAAGTTAAGATGGTGTTTGAGAAGAGTTGGAAAACGTGAAGAATCTGAATCTGTGAGTGGATTCATTAGTGCTGTTACTATTAACTGTTCTGTTCTGTTGCAGAGCCAACTTTGGGAGCAGGTTCTTTTACCTGTATGGGCTTGGGAACAGAGGAGATAAGAGAGAGTCAGAGATAAAGAGAGAGAAGAGAATGAGTAAAAGATGGTGCATGTTGATGAGAAGTAGAATGATTGGTGAGAAAGAAAGAGATTTTTGAATTGGGAAATGGAACTTCTTTTTCTTCCGTCTTGAGATTAGCAGTTTTTCTTTGTTTTGCTTCATCTTTAAATGGAACTCATATATGCTATTGGCCTAATCAAAAACTTCCCCATATTTTAATGTTGACTATGCCTTTAATGAACATATGACTTCTTCATTTGTCTTTCAATTTGGCACAGGGAAGGATCATAAGATTAGTTCCTTTGAAAAGGAGTAATTGAGAAACCATGCTAACAAAACACATTAAGGATACTTACCTCTTGAACAAGGATTTGGAATGTGATGCCAAATTGGTGTAAGAAAAAGGAAGGATGCTCCATACCTTTAGAAGCAAATGGGTAGACATGACTCTGATGATGGGTCCTGACTGGTTGCACCGCCCACTTCCCCTTGCAACTTGTCTCCACCTAGTTGGCTACTTCTCTCATTCACCCAACAAAAAGATAATTAGCCATTGGGCTTACTGTTTATGGACCTGTTGCGGCCCATTTAGCTTTGTTACATTGTAGTGTCTGATATTTCCACGGTTAGGCGTTATATGTTGGGCTTAGCTTTGCTCGTATATACTCTATTCCCCATTTTGAGAAATAAACATTCGTCAATAACAATGACACTGTACCCAAGGTCCAAGTGCGACAAAACCTTGAAAGTTACCTCGTAGAAATCTTCTACCTTCGTTGAAACTTTTCTTTGTAATAGATAGATAATCAATAGAAACAAAAAAGAGTTAAGTGTTTAGCAAGAAAATATAACAATACCGTTAGAAGTGAAGTAACCAAGAAGGGAAGGTTAGGTAGCAACTAGCAATGAAACGATGAAAAGACATTAAAGATCGAGGAGGTTAGGTAAGAAGAGTGGTGGAGGAGCAAAAGAGTATGTGAGTAGAGTTAAACGCCAAAGCCACGTCACTTCTTTCTCTGTCTCTCTATTTTTGTTTAATTTAATTTTGAACAGTTGGTGTGGTAGCTACTAGCTACCGTCTTCTCTTCTCTCAACATTTGCATACTTGTCAACATTGTTCACATTTGTATATATATATCTACCTATCTTTTGGGACTCTTAATTATAATAGAAGAGACTCATATTAAGCTCACTCATCGCGTCGGGTAACGCTCTCAAGCTCTCTCTCTATTATGTTTTACAAGTCTTGAATCATGCAATCTTCGCACAATGTCATGGGAAGCTCTAGGACTAAACTCAACTAAAGAGATTTCGTTTGTTTGTATCTCAAAATTGATACATATTTTGAGATGGTATATTCTATTCGGATTTCGGAAAGCTACTCCTTATAGTCAGTCCGTTATAGTCTTTCTTTACAATTGTTTTGGACTTAAGTGGTCTTAAAATGGCAACTAATTTTCTTTCGTTGGATACTAAAACTTCTCTTCCTAAACAAAACCATCCCCGTGCCGTGATCAACTTAAAAACATGATGTTGTTGAGTTATTTCTATCACAAACGGCGTGTAGTTTTTCTTTACACCACGTGGCTGGTTTGGTTGTCATTGGCTCATTGCCATGTGGCGTCCAGTCTCACTCTTAAGAGACGGAGATATTCGTAACGCCGTTAACTTTCATTACCAAACGACAAGACAAGGTTGGCAAATGGCAACGAGCCAATCAGACAAGCAAGAGGAACGCGCGTGAAAGATGATCACCCACGAGAAAAATGAGGAATCTAAAGCCTTCATATACTAAAAGTCTTCCACATTTCCAAACATAAGTAAACCCAATTGAAATTCTCCAGAAAGTCTTTGACTTTCTTTTGTTGAATTCAGCTGCAACACAAGTTCTTAGCTCGACAGTTGAGAAAGATGGATAAAGCCACGGAAAGACAGAAGATTTTGCTTCGTCATCTCAATCCAATTTCTTCTTCTCCTTCTTCTCTTCCTCTGATTAATCATGAACCTGCTCGTCTTTCTGTAAGTTTTAGTGTTCTTGGTCGTGAGTCTCGATGGAATCTTCGGGCTCCCACTTCCTCCTGCCTGGCTGTGCTGCTGCTATTTTCTTATAATCATCTTTGAGATTGTGTTGACATTTCCTATTATAAGTGAATGTTAAATCTTAAAAACTGTTGCTGGAACTTGTTTGTTAGGCTGTGAACTGTGCTGCCGAGTTTTCCCCAATGGCTGCTTTTGGAGACGACGTTGTGATCGTAGCGTAAGTCACTAACTCACCCTTTTGTGTTTTGCTTCACATATGCACTTTCCCTGTAAGATTATTCATTGATTGTCCTGTGACTTCCTTCAGGGCATATCGAACAGCCATTTGCAAAGCGAAACGTGGAGGTTTCAAAGACACTCTTCCAGATGATCTTCTAGCTTCTGTTCTCAAGGTACTTAGCTATATAAATTCTATTTAAACCTCGCCTGGATATTCAGTAGTATTTGAAGATTTTGGCATGTTGCATATCTTCTTCTTGTTTAGGCCGTTGTGGAAAAGACATCTTTGGATCCAAGTGAAGTTGGGGATATCGTTGTTGGCACCGTCATAGCGCCCGGTTCTCAGAGGGCCATGGAATGTAGAGTGGCAGCTTATTTTGCTGGTTTCCCTGGTACTACTAAATTAAATTCTTTCTTGCATTGAAGATCAACTGAAGTATCTCACAGCCAAAGCATTTCTTGACATGTTGCTTCTCCCTTCTTCTACGAGCTAGACTCTGTGCCAATTAGAACTGTCAACAGACAATGCTCATCGGGTCTACAAGCAGTTGCTGATGTTGCTGCTTCCATTAGAGCTGGATATTACGACATTGGTAATAATACGCACCTTAATCAAATTACTTTTTTGTAGTCTAGTCGTGATTGATTCTCTCAACTTTGTCTCTGTTGTCAACTGCACAGGTATTGGTGCTGGAGTGGAATCAATGTCAGTTGATCATACTCCTGGAGGCGGCTTTCACAGCACAAACCCGAGAGTACGTAACCTCAGTGAATGTATAATAATTTCACTCAGCGAGGAGAGTTTGTGATGATTTTGTAATCCTATATGTGGAGAACAGGCACAAGATTTCCCCAAAGCCCGTGACTGTTTGCTTCCAATGGGCATTACTTCTGAAAACGTTGCAGAGAGATATGGTGTCACAAGAGAAGAGCAAGACATGGCTGCGGTTAGTTTTTCACCTTTTTACTCTCTACTCTTCTCTCTCATATTCTCATACGGATTCAGTTAGAAAACAGGTGGAGTCTCACAAGCGCGCTGCAGCTGCAATCGCGTCTGGCAAACTCAAGGATGAAATAGCTCCTGTTGCTACTAAGGTAGAAACAAGAAGCTCCAAACTTCCTTTGAAACCCTTTTTCGTTGAGCTTTCTCTATTGACGATTGTTCTTGAGACAGATTGTTGACCCCGAGACTAAAGCAGAGAAGCCAATCGTAGTCTCTATTGATGACGGTGTGCGTCCAAACTCAAACTTGGCAGATCTTGCAAAACTGAAGACCGTCTTTAAACCTGATGGTTCTACCACAGCAGGTGAAAAAGAACTTGAACTTTCCACTTTTCAGACATAAGTCAGATCATGGATCAAAGAATTTATATATGTTTATTGTGTAGGCAATGCTAGTCAGATCAGTGATGGCGCTGGAGCCGTACTGCTAATGAAGAGGAGTTTGGCGATGAAGAAGGGACTTCCCATTCTTGGAGTATTCAGGTGAATTGAATATGGAGATACTTGCCTACATTTTGATAGTTGAACAAACGTGCGTAATCTGATACCAAAAACAATGCAGGAGCTTTGCTGTTACTGGTGTGGATCCGGCTGTAATGGGTGTCGGTCCAGCTTTCGCCATTCCCGCTGCAGCTAACCTCGCAGGACTCAAAGTTACCGATATTGATCTATTTGAGATCAATGAGGTAGTAAAAAAATGTTTCACATTGATTTTTCTGTTCCAAGAAGAAACCATACTGATTAATCTCCATTGATAAATTGTTAAATAGGCATTTGCATCTCAGTATGTGTACTGTTGCAAGAAGCTAGAGCTGGATACGCAAAAAGTCAATGTTAATGGAGGAGCCATTGCTATTGGCCATCCCCTGGGTGCTACAGGTTACTACTACTTGCACAAGCTTCTCTTACCAGGTAATATGCACCATGTATTCAAAGCTAACAGAGCCTCATCTTTATGTTCAGGCGCTCGATGTGTTGCAACATTGTTGCACGAGATGAAACGGAGAGGGAAAGACTGCCGCTTTGGAGTCATTTCAATGTGCATAGGTATATATTATTAATTCTTTCCCCTAGATTGAAACGGCTCAATGATTACCTTGATATCATATCACTGATGGTTCATGTAATATGTAAAATTCAACAGGCACTGGTATGGGAGCTGCAGCTGTTTTTGAGAGAGGAGACTCTGTTGATGACTTATCTAATGCCCGAGTGGCTAATGGCAACAACGTTCGTTAGAACATCGTAAAGCAATGTGACGCATTGAGTCTAATAAAAAAATGTGAAGCTTTTTCACATTGTTGAACAATGAACAATTTGTCATTCCGAGTTTAAAATTATAAACTAGTACTTGTCTGTGAACAAAGAGTTAAATTCTAAAACCAAAGTTACATCCTTCCTCACACACAAGTCTTAACTTAGCAACTTAGCAATCAATTGTCGCAAATCTTATTCTGCATCTTCTGGACTTCCACCTGGCACCAACTGCATCACAACAATTACCAATATCGGTTATATACTACGAATGGCTTCTTCCAAGTAAAAACGAGAAACCTATTCAGATATTCGTTGCATCCTCGGAAAATAAACATAGATTTAAAGACTTACAATGGCGATGTTGTTGCCATTGAGCAGAATCTGATCAAGCTTGGTGACGCGTTTTCCTTCAGCTGTAATCTCACTGCACAATGATGCTTCGTTTAGAGACACACGTAAATCGTTACAGGCACAGCACGAATCTAAGAGTTCATATCTCCAAAGCATGAAACCACTAATCCACATATGTGATCCGCTCTAAATAGATTCTATACATAACACGATCCGGTCTACTCATCCTAAATGTTATTCTTTCAGCAGGGCATTGAACTTTAAAGAAAATTGACAAACAAGAATGTGTGTGAATCAGTTCAACGTCATTTGTCAGGTCAGTATTTGAAACGTGAAATTGATATATAGCAATCAATCTTAGTACTGAGTAAACAAAGTCCACAAGGATGAGTTCAATAATGTCAAAGAGTTTGCAAAGATTAGATTTTTATTCCGGAACTTACTACTCGGTGACATCCTCAAGGACCATGTTGACGTAAACGTCGAAGCCTTTGAGAGTACCTACGAGCTCCTTATCTCCTTTCATAATCACCCATATCTTCGATCCTATGCACCTGTCGATTAGCTCTGCAGCAGATTCGGACCAAATTTGTCAGATCCACTTCTTCGATTCTTTTTTTGTTTCTTCTGTGTAACAAGACAAGAAGTGGGAGTTGTGTAGGAAGAAGTGAGTGTACCTGATGGAAGAAGCTGGGACGGATTGTTCGCCATTACGAAGAGCAGTGCGGCAAAGTGAAAGCCTTTTGATCTTCTCTGCTCTTTCGTTTGCTTCTTTTCCGATTTTAGGGTATTTTTAGACGACAATCGTACAGTGTTTTACTTTCTCGAAATATCCAAAAGAACCCTCAAACTATCCTTTATTTGTATGATTGACTTTCAAATATATAAACTTTTATATAAACCCTCCATCGCTCCATCCTTTCTAATTCCTTGATTAAACTGTACCCAATCAAGCAATATATATTTTTTTTTTGGTGAAGAGATTTCATTCTGAAGAGTTACTCTCCATTGTAGGAGTATACAACATGGCTATTAAAAGCCCAAATAGCGCATTAATCAATAGATTGATCAAGCTATGATAAAACTAAAAACAATAAAACTTAAAAGAAAAAATAAAGGTGAAGAAAAAAATATGACCAAAAAGCTTTCGTAAGATATTCGAAAAGGGAAGTTCACTATGATAGTTCGAAACAAGTTCATTATGAGACATATATGCCTCCGAGACCATCATGGCCAATGATACAGCTTCACAAATTGCTGCATCAAGTAAAATATCTAAACCTCTAAAAATACTTTAAAATCAGAAAAGATGGATTAAAACAATTTGTGGAAAAACAAGATGTAAATTTAAAAGCGAATATGTGACAATTACAAGTTAGATAGAAGAATTTTCTGGTTTATTAAAAAATGTATAATGTTTTGCCTAATAAATACATAAACTGAAATATAGTATATCTTTTAATAAGAATATTATTATAAATATTTCAATCAATTATATTAAAAAAAATCTTGAACACAAATTGATCACACAGCTTTTAGTAAAATCAAAGTTAAACATAAAAATGTCAAAATATATAGGAGTATATTTTAAAACCTAAACCATTTTACATTTTGAAACAGAATAAAATTTTAAAAAAAGTTGCAGGTAATTATTACAACACGATGCGGCGGGCCCAACCAAATTTAAGTCACTGTAAGGTCACAGTTGGGCCATCTAACACGTTGATTAAGTCTCAAGACTTAAATGCTGATCCTTTTTCCACTCAATTTATAACGTTTTCAGTGAATTAATCGTGAACATACAGAAGCATCTAGAAGAGTCGTACTCGGTGAGTGGGAGCCTTCAGCCCACATGAGCTCATTATACCTCTTCAACAAACGCCACTCTGACTAGTTTTCCCCTCTATTATTGTACGTTGATAGATTATATCGAAACTGATATTATTCGTGTTTTTTTGTGTTTTTTCCATGAATTTGACCCTACCAGACGTAAACGAAAGAGAATCGTCGGCAAAAAAAAAAAAAAAAAGTAGATGAAGGACATGTACAGGTTAATTAATTTGGATCTGGGTTCTCGGCCTGGAAGACTATTCAACTAAAAAGTGATTAAAACAAAAATTAAGGAATCGAACAAGTTGTAAATATTAAAATGCAAGCATCCACACTATTCGGAATGAATCAATGATTAAAAAAGATAATATTAATTATGTAGTAGACCTTTAATAGACCAAAGCAACCAAATCAAATTCGAATCTTGCTAACAAAACCGTCCAGATTCATGTGATGTCTCTCCTCTGCTCTCGGATTCATATATTCTACTATTCAATACTGAACAGTGAATACTGATAGGTAAGTCTCAAGTCCGTAGAATTATTAATTAAGGAAATTTGAAAGAATGTTTTTAAAAAACACTCTCAACTGTCAAATGTTTCACATATATATATATATATACATATATATTCCATTCAAAAGAAAATTCCAAAGTATCATTCAGCTCACTAAAATCCTAGAAAATATCACTTGACAGTATACAATCTGTTATATTCAGCTCACTATACAATCTGTTCACTGTACAATCAGTACTTCTGGAGTTTAAACCTATAAGTATATATATTGATAGATATATTCTCCACCAAAGGTTTAAACTCCATGGCCGTCATCACAAATTGGCTTCTAGGTTTTTCATTTTTTTTTGTTAAACCGTTTGCTTACGTTGAAAAATAGAAAAGGGTTACAAGGAAGCGAGATATAACCAGTACAGTCAAACAAAAGAGCAAAAGACTTGTACTGATACGAGAGAGAAAGGAAAAATATTTATTAGCGTTGTTCACTCAAAAGAAAAAGAAAAGATTTTAGCGTTGGAATGTAACTGATTTTTTTATCTCTTAAATGTTTTTTCTTTTTAAGAGATATAATCAATTTCTGATATTGCAAAACCAATCCTTTATCATTCCGCATTGACCCTCTATTTTTTCGATATCGAGCATCGAATTTCTTTAATAAAAAATATATATTTGTCGACCCTCGAACTTACTCCAGAAAGTTTTGCATTCGTGTCGTTATTTTTCAGAGCCAAAACAAGGAGCTGCTGTACTGTGGATGGTTATATAGTTGCTAAGTTGCAAGGACTTATAGTTAGATGGTCTTTTTGCATTTTTTTTGTAGTTTAAGAGATTTGTTTTGTTTTGACCTAAAAAAAAAAAGAAAAAGATTTGTTTTGTTAAGTTTACCCTTGTTATCACTATTTTATTTCACAAAATCCAAAATAGTGATGGCTGAATATTGTTTGTGGCCCCATGTCATCAGTCTGATGAGCGATTCCTTTGGTTTAAGCGGCAAGCCTTGCTAACTAGTGAATACTGCCTCCCATGGTGTCTAAATTCATTGAGCTTCTACACAAACGTCTAAGAGTGACGATGATTCTTTCCCTTTTTTATTTTATTTTAGTTTATTTTATTTTAGCATATTATTGATGTGGTTACCACTTAGATACTTCAATCACTTATCCTTTAAAATGATTCAATGGTTCATATGACTATTGTCATTTTAAATTTAATATATATAATATTATTTTTTTTGGGGGGGGTTATCTTTTGTAACGAAGATTGAAAATGTCTTGCACCGCATACTATCGAATCTGCTGATACTGTACTATACTCTTACGGTACCTCTTTAACATCTATTACATGATCATTCAACCAGACTTATCAAATAGAAACAAGAGGGTACATGAATATGGACTGAAGTTTCTTTTCCCCCTGATTTGGAACGTTGATTGTGGTTACCATAAATGTTATATTATATACACATCTATATTTTGATATTGTACATATCTTTGAGTGTTATGAACTTGGTCAATTTATAACAGAAAAATATCTGATATAATGAATGTGTAAAAATTTGATCTAAATGAATCGAACACATGTCGTAAATCAGTGATCCAAGAAACTATTAAAATGACAAGCGTTACTACTGTTACAAAACACATTTAACTTCACATAGTTAAGTGTTAATGTTGCAAACAGTTGACAGAAAAGTACTGTTGTGAAACAAAATACTCTTTTAAGTTATTGGAAGGAAGCGCGAGTATTAAGGAAGACGTCGACAAGGACGTGCAAAGGCAGAGTCCCACCCGGCCACCCCACAAGGTAAATCGAACATCGAGAGACTTTTGATACACCGTAGTAACTAGTAATTTATATATATATGCTGATATGCATCGAATATATGGACTCAGTGGCGTTTAATAGCTAATATTATACGAATAAAAGGTACGAGAAGTATATAGAGAGAGAGAGGCAATGGCGATGGTAAAATGACACACGTTTAGCTCGTTCACCTACGTGGTAAGAAGTCTCCAGGTGACGTGGCAGATCCTATGAACAGAGACGAGATATCGTCCCAATTCATTTGTTACAGTCATAACCGTACGCATATATAAGTATTAGTTCAGAGGTTGTCTCTCCCAGCCTGTATAAAGACACATCTGTATACTTTATAATCCAGAGAGAGAAAAAGATGGAGAGAAGCTTGAAGAAGATGAAGAATAATAATACCAACTCAACAAGGAGCAATCTGATGAAAGATAATGAACAGTTTCATGTGATTCACAAAGTTCCCTGTGGAGATACTCCCTATGTCAAAGCCAAACATGCTCAGGTACATATTCTTCTACTTTGAGTTTTTATTTGTGTGTTTCAGCTTTTTTTTTTGTGCATCAAATTTTACAAGTTTACACATTCCTTTTTCTTGTGTGTGCAAAGATTTCACATTCCTTCACATGTTAGTTTCTGTCGATTTCATTTACTGTTTCTTATAGATTTATAAGATTTAAGTATAGAAATACATTGTGAATTTTTGTTTAATTTGAGTTGGATGTTGTTGCAAGCTATATAAGCTAGACAATTAATCTGTTTAAAAGAGCCGGAAATTTTGGTATTTTACTGTATTTTTATAAAGGTAACGACGTTTAAATCTGAATTTGAAGGATCGAACAAAAAGAAAGTAGTTTCGTTAAATTTAATCTCAAATATTGTGTCACAACTATTCCATTTTTTAGCTGATTATGCAATAAAACCAAAATAATCTGTTACGAAAGTAAATCTTGCGGTGTGCGTATGAAAGTCACTTAGTTGCACGAAACGGTGCGGATTCTCTCATTAATATTCGCGTTTACTTTTCATCAGAATGGTGCAAAAAGTCTTCACGTCCCAAAGAATATTCTTCTTTACAGTTTTATATTAGCACATCCTCTCATACTTTTAACAAGCACATTGCTCATATGTATATATTCAGATAGGAAAAGTGAAGTAAGATTATTAATAGTAAGAGCATGTATTATTGTTGGTTGCAGTTGATAGAGAAGAACCCGGAGATGGCAATAGTGTGGTTTTGGAAAGCCATTAACACAGGAGACAGAGTAGACAGTGCTCTCAAGGACATGGCTGTTGTAATGAAACAACTTGACCGTTCTGAAGAAGCCATCGAAGCCATCAAATCCTTTCGTCCTCGTTGCTCCAAGAACTCCCAAGATTCCCTCGACAATGTTCTCATCGACTTATACAAGGTCTTACTATAACCATACATATTTATCTGCTTGCACTCTAATATAACATGCAATTATGTAGTCAAGTGGTCATTGCTAATGTGACTCTAGACCATGAATCGACACATTGACCGCTGTGTAATTCACATAGAAATTTTAGGTTTTGGAGATTACTCTTGAAACTATTAAAAATATCTGTTATCATAACACTCACACGGCGTGATTTCTTACAAATGAATAGAAATGCGGGAGAATGGAGGAGCAAGTTGAGTTGTTGAAGAGGAAACTAAGGCAGATCTATCAAGGAGAGGCGTTCAACGGCAAACCCACCAAGACCGCTCGATCCCACGGCAAAAAGTTTCAAGTGACTGTGCAACAAGAAATTTCAAGATTACTGGTAATTATTCAAGGCTCCGATTATATATGAATCGTGTCTAATTTATGTTTTGTTTCTTTTTCCGCGATGGACTGATCGATTTAATTGGAATAAATATACAGGGGAATTTGGGGTGGGCATATATGCAACAAGCCAAGTACTTGTCGGCAGAAGCGGTCTACAGAAAAGCTCAGATTGTGGAGCCAGATGCTAACAAATCTTGCAACCTCGCGATGTGCCTTATCAAACAAGGCAGGTTTGAGGAGGGAAGATCGGTTCTTGACGATGTTCTCGAGTCAAGGGTTTTAGGTGCAGATGATTGTAGAACAAGGCAACGAGCTGATGAGCTCCTGAGTGAGCTAGAGGCTTCGCTGCCACGTCGGCGAGATGCTGAGATGGAGGATGTCTTGGGAAATATCTTAGACGATGATTTTGTTCTTGGGCTTGAACAGATGACGACCACTAATTTTAGATCTAAGAGATTGCCAATCTTCGAACAGATCTCTTCGTTTAGAAATCAACTAGTTTGCTAATGATTTGATTTTGTGTTTCTTATGTATCATATATTTCATGTTTTATAGCTTTGATGATGGGTTAGAAAATACATATGTGTTGTTTTCTTGCGTAAATCTGTATATAACAATAAAAATGTCCCGTTGAGGACTGTTAGTTGCCTTACGGCTGATGTCAGTGGTTTGAGTGTTAAACTGGTCGATTAAGGTTCGGTTCATTCGTTTAAATCAGTTTGAACCCAAAGAACCTTTTATAGTCAAATAAAGCTAATGCGATCAAATAATTAAATACCAGAGTATTTTAACTGAATAAATTAGTAGGTTAGTGACGTTTTGTTTTAACAAGTACAAAATATATAACAAAATCATGTTTTAGAAACGTAAAAAAAACCTATGAAAGTCTCAATGATAAAAATAGCAAAAACTTTGAAGAACATGAAATATATGATAGGTTTGTCGAGAAAAATCAAGAGCTGTATCATCACATCACGAATTTTAGGAATTTATTAGAATATATAGAAATTTTCACAACACTAACACGGATGGATTTATGAACAAGACCAAAAGAAATGGATTTATTAATAAATTTTGATGAAGAGTCCAATCATGTAGAGTTTGGTTTTAGTTCGGTTAAGGTTGGTTTGAGAATTTTCCTTTTGTCAATGTGATTATGTGATCATGTTTCTGGATTGGCTTCGATCAATTTTGACAAGCTTAAATCTATCAAACCGGAATACCGTTTTGGTCAAACCGGAATACTTAAAAGCTGAAATTCGTTACAAAATCTTCTTGGTTGTTCAGACTTCAAAGCCTATACGGAAACTGAAAGCCATATCTGTTTTATCTGCTCGGGAACAACCACAAACACATTACAGACATCGATTCTGTCGGAATTTCCCAATCAGTTCAGTAGACGATCGAGATCCCCCTCCCCCTCGATGGAAACCAGAAAACCAGAGGTGATCAGAGATAAAGAAGCGATGAGAAGATGGTCAAGAGGCATGAGATCACAGGGGAAGACGATTGGTTTGGTTCCCACAATGGGTTTCCTCCACGACGGTCACTTGTCCCTCGTCCGTCAATCCCTTACCCTCGCTGACGTCACCGTCGTCTCAATCTACGTCAACCCAGGCCAGTTTTCTCCCACCGAGGACCTCTCTACTTACCCGTCCGATTTCTCCGGCGATCTATCCAAGCTCGCCGGCATTCCCTCCTCCGCTTCCGATGTCATAGTCGTCTTCAACCCGAAAAACCTCTACGACTACGACGGAGACGACGGCGGGAGGAAGAAGACAAACGGCGGCGGCGGGAAGGTGGTGAGTTGTGTGGAGGAAGGTGGGTTAGGACACGAGACGTGGGTCAGGGTTGAGAGGTTGGAGAAAGGTTTGTGCGGGAAGAGCAGGCCTGTCTTCTTCAGAGGTGTGGCCACCATTGTAACCAAGCTTTTCAATATTGTCGAGCCTGATGTTGCTATGTTTGGGAAAAAAGATTATCAGCAATGGCGGCTTATCCAGAGAATGGTCAGTATCTCAATAAGAATCTACCATATACTCAAAAATCCTCTTTAGCTGTTGCCTACTTGTGAGATTGAAGTAGTTTTTGATCGAATGTCTCTCTCTCATTTTGCTTCCGTCTCTTAAACAGGTTCGAGACCTTGATTTTGGGATTGAGATAATAGGATCAGATATAACTAGAGAAAAAGATGGACTTGCGATGAGCTCTAGGAATGTTCATCTTTCAGGTGAAGAGAGGCAAAGGGTACAGTTAACATCCCATGTTTTTTTCTTTTCTTTTTTTTTTTCCACTTTGAACAAGCATCAGAAGAGTTGTATGTTTTACATTACATTGCTTCTACTTCCTGATTGAACGGTTCTGTTATTGTTATGATATGTCAGGCTTTGTCTATAAGTAGGTCACTGGAAATGGCTAAAGCTTCTGCAGCACAAGGGCAAACCAGTTGCAGAGAGCTTAAAGATATGATCATTTCAGAGCTTGTTGGAGCTGCAGGAAGAATCGATTATGTTGAGGTAAGCATCATATCATGATGGAACAATTTTTTTTACCTGAACCAGCATAATTTATTGGAAGTGGAACTGGATTGGGAACAATCTGTTGCGAATAAAAAGACTCTCTACACATACCATTCAGTGTTGATGTGAGAATTGATCGTGTGTACATGCAGATTGTTGATCAAGAAACTCTGGAAGGAGTGGAAGAGATAAAGAGTGGAGTAGTGGTTTGTGTTGCTGCTTGGTTTGGAACTGTTAGGCTCATAGACAACATTGAGATCAATGCCCCTGTCTAGATCCCGCCTTCCGCATCAATTTCCATCTCTGGTCCGTTGACAAAAAGCTTGGAAGCTTCCAAGCCTAATGGATTTGATTTACAAAATGCATCTGAAACCTTGGGAAACAGAGAAGAATGATGAGAATCAACGTAAAACTATCGGCTTTACAATATTTGTCTGAAAGAGACAGGTTGAAAACACGAATGACATTTGCACACTCTTGATGTCTCCATTATAACCTCCTCTTTCAACTCATACCTGAGTGTGTTTGAGTTTGATTTAAGACTCAACCTTGTTATTCTCTACGCAAGTAACAAGATCGAATTTGACTTCCTATGACAAAGATTCCTCTAAAACCATATAAGTTTTCCACGTTTACAGGATTTTTAACCAATGTGTAGCCAATGAATGAGAGAATCCACCCTTGTATAAACATTGTGGATATTACACTCATCGGAGACCTAAGCAACAAACTAACAATCATGGCCTCAGCAATTAGGCAATGGTCCTAACTTAGGACTCCTAAGTAAGAAATCAACCCTGAACACAAGAAAATTCCTGCAACAAACAAGGCGAATAAATTATGGTAGCAAAGATAATTCACTCACTATTGACAAGTTCCTTGCAGAGAGAAACAAGAGAACTGAGGAATAAGAGAGGCCCAATAGAATAAATAAAAGCCCAAAAAAAATTGGGTTAGATCCACCCGAAGGTGGAGAGCCTTAACCGAAGTGTGTTCAAGACCCGAAGGTCAATCCCGTCTCTGTCAGAGGAGATGCCAACCATCTCTCCTTTCTACGAACACAATCCGTAGCCCTTTACTCACTAAATATAAGCTCAAACTAAAATGACTTAGGAACCGATGTGGGACAAAACATAAATAAAGCTAAAAAAAAGATTGGGGTGAGAGAGGCTCGAACTCTCGACCTCAGGATTACTCAGATAGCTATGAGACCTACGCGCTAGACAACTGCGCCACCACCCCGTTGTTTGTTCACCTAAGAAATAATCACTTTATAGAAAGATAACGCTTTTGTTCCCGTTTTGTCTCTGTCGTTGGGTTACGACGAGAGAAAGTCTTTCAGGTACGCACAACCCCAATCCGCTTCATCTCTCTGCTCCTTTGCCAATTCGTCCTTGCGGTATCCTTCTCATCTCTTTGGTTCCTGCTAATTTAAGATTTGTTCGCTAGTTTCTCACTGTAGCTAGTGTGAGTTATATTATATCTCTCTGAAGCTGCTATTTGACTCTTGAATCTCAACGTGGATTAGCTTCCTTAATCTATTATTGGTGTTTCTTAGGATTGTCTCCATGTTATCTGACAGTGACATTGGATTGGAACCGCAAATTGAATGTCGTAGATACAAACTTTTATCTCTGCCTAGTTAGCTGAAGTCTTTCTTGCAATCACTTTCTGTAATTCACTTTTTTGTTTTACTTCTTGTGTTGTAGAGATTGGGCTCGACGATCTCCTTTCGAGATTAGACATGTTTTAGTCGTGAGCTCTAAGGTTTTTACCAATGGTTGGACATGTTGTGTCTTCATCGTCGTGCATTCAGCTACGGATGCCTGAGGTTCACTTTAGTAAAATAAGTTGTCTTTCCAGGAATCCTCATGTAAAGATTGCTCAAAGGTTTGATTCTCATTCCCTTTCCTTTTAGCTAACTACGAAGTTACTCTGTTGTTGTTGTTCTTACCATATGAAAGTTTTTTAAAAAGACAATGCCTTTTTTTGTAGGAAGCCTTTTGGGAATTGTGGCACCACATGGAATCCATCAGGGGAAGCTCGCAAGCGTTATGTTTCTGCTCCCTTGAATCTTGGAGCGTATCTATCTCGGGGGGAGTCTTCTTGTAAGTGTACTTGCTTGGCATCTCTGGCAGAGTTTGATGCTGTTGCTGGTTCTGGTTGGGTCCCTATCGGTGACCAAGTTCTCCTGATGGCCAGTATTTTCCTTACGTATATGGCTGGAGTGATTCCTCTTCAAAACTCCGGTTACTCTTCCAGAAAGAACACCGTAGAGGAAAATCCGGATGTTGGAACTTCAGAATCTTCTGGTAGGTAAGAGTAGTCATTCGAATAGATTCAAAATGAGCAATAAGTTTCACTTTACGGTGCCAGTATAACTGTTGTGTATTCACACATCCCCTGTCTTCTATACTCTGACTTTAGGGACACAGATTTTGAGGGTGATTTGAAGTCTGTATGGGATGTGGTGAAAGGAAAGCTTTTAGATTCTTTAGATGCCATCAAGCGTGAGAGTACACTTGGAAGCAGAGTCTTGAAAGCCAAACCGCCCCAAGGGAAGCCCCCGCTGAGCTTGTACGCGATATCTGAAGGACCCCAGTTATACTTGCTCTGGTCATGCTTTCAGAAACTTGAAGAAGAGGTCAGCTTGTACCTGCTTTTTGCAGTATTTCAGTTTGAGCATATTTGTTTTCAAGAGGTTTCAGTGATTTATGGTTCAGAGGCATAGCATCATATTATTAAATTAAGCGAGCATCGACAAAAACACAGCATTTTCACTTTGAGTCAAGAAATTGCATCAATGTCCATGTTCTAGCTTAGCAGATACCAGTTCATGTCACAGTGTTAAAACGCTTAAACCTGCCATTAAAAATATATATTAGGTGAGAAGATTTTAAATCAAAACCTGCAAAAACTAACCGACTCATTTGATTGATATTGTCTTGGCTAGTAGCAAGATCTGTTAGTTTCTACTCTTAGTAGCACCGGAGACACAAGTTTTTTGTGGTTCTCCATACCTTGTGATCAGCTATCGTATTTGCTCTGCAGACAAATAAAATCTCTAACACAAACAATTCGGATGACTGGATGATTAGTTTTACTGATGTTGTCCGCGAAGCATATCAAGGGGCATGCACGGCGTGGCTAAAAAAGGAACTGTGTGTAGAAGACACTGATTCTAACAAGGTAAGTCGATAGCATATATAGCATTTGCTGACGGCAAAACTGTTTTCTATATTGTCTTTTTTGCTTATTTGAATACCAGATTTGAAATGAACTCCAGAATCTATCCCGTGATGTGCAGGCGATTACTCCTTTGCTGATCAAAATGCTAAATGAAAAGGACGCTATTTTTGATAAAATAAGAAATTCAGGCAAGGAGGATCTGTTTGCAGAATTCTTATATTTTTACAGATTTGGATCTTCCGTGAAAGCTTCCTGCTACGACCTTATCTTGTTTCGCACTCACGGAGTTGCCATTTTGGAAGACTTCATGATAACATTAGCTGATGGGGTCGCTAGCATCTATCTAGAGCTCATTTCTGTAGACAGCAAGTTTTCAAATGAAATGAATAGTGGAGGCTTAAATATCTGTAACCTTTCTAGTCGAGCACTCCAAAAACTACGTAACGAGGTACCGAAAAAGACAATTCCCTTGTGTTTAGTTCCACCTTACATTCCATCTCTCATGGACAAAGATTTCATTTCTACTTGGTAGGTAGCTCTATACCAGTGGTTGCATCAGAATATGGAAGCAGTTGTGTCGATGTATGAGGATCGCTTTGACCTCTACATTCTTCAAACTCAGGTTATCAACAACCCTGATGATGGTGATGATACAGAAAGCCGTAGTTGGTGGAGAAAGCTCACACCGGGAAAAGCTAGAGCTGCATCATCATCACCCTTGCGATACTCCATAATCAGCGATTTCTCATTACCCGTTAAACGAACAAAGGAGCTTAAGGCTCTTTCGGGATGGTAAAACCTCTCTCTCTTCTTTTTACCTCGATCACAAGACCGAAGATACATGAGATGTTCACATGAGAGAGTGTTTGATATGTACAGGAGGTACTACTTCAGTCTGTTTCTGGAGTTATCAGACATCGGAATGCCAATCATCAGAGTGGTGTTAGATAAAGTGAGTAGCATCATATCCTTCTTTCTCGTCACCTTGATCGGTAGATCAGTCGGACTCATCTTCACCGGCATTAGACAATCTCTCCGGTGGAAGTAAAATTTCATACTTGGGATTGTAATTTTTTTCTTTCCCGTCGACCTCATTTTTTGGTGCCCTTTTGATGATTCTTGTTTGGTAAGTGACAACTTGGTGAAATATAATATTAACTTCTAGTTTTGGCATTGACTCCATTGCTTCAACAACATTTGCCTGTCCTTGGTGTTTCTGTTTTTTCTTGAAAATTATATTCAGAGATGCAAGATCACTGTCTTCACTAATCCCTTAGAGTTTAAGGCTATTATAACCACAAATTCACTTGCTGATTTGCTACATTACTTCTTGCAAATTTCTTCTCCTTTTATATATTCGGGCACAAAGACATTATAAGGAGATTGTACCTTCTTTTTAACTCTAGCCGAATCCAACGAGAAAGGTAATATGGGCCAAAAGAAATGAGACCCACAATCACAGCCTTCATTGAAGCTTGCTACACAACGGTCCTGCGAAACAAGACAAAGAGAGAGCAAAAGCAGAGCCAAATTTGAAACGCGAAGGACATGAACTGCCGTACACGACAGCTGGCTCTGAGGAGTAGATTTCATTTCCTCAAATCATGTGTTACGAGCTAAGAGGGACAGATGTCATCATCTCAATAGGAATGTGAGTGATTGTAATCAAAAACCCTAAGAGAAAAAGGAATAAGAAAGTTGCTCTTCATCTTCATCATCCTCACTGTTTTTCCCTTTTTTAACTTCTGCTCACATTGTAACAGAGCCATGGAAAGATCCATGGAGCGCTACTCTCGACCTGTTTTAAATATCTCAGATTGTGTCACAGTTAAGTTAACAGACCGGAACTACATTCTGTGGAAAGCACAGTTTGAAGCCTTTCTTTCTGCTCAAGGTCTTCTAGGGTTCGTTAATGGAGATATCAAACCTCCTCTTTCAACTATTCCTACTTCAGATATCGAAGGTTCCACCGCTGAGACCCAAAATCCGGACCATCTAGCTTGGTTCAGATCTGACCAAGTTATTCAGTCATGGCTTCTCGGTTCTCTTTCTGAGGATATGTTCCTCTTGGTGGTTGGAACTCGCACTTCCCGAGAGGTATGGCTCTCTTTGTCTAAGCACTTCAATCGTGTCTCTTCATCTCGGTTTTTTGAACTACAAAGGCGTCTGCATACACTCTGCAAGAATGAAAAGCCTATGAGTGAGTATCTTAGTGAGCTTAAGAGTCTTTGTGATCAACTTGAATCGACTGGAAACCCAGTTAGTGAGGAGACGAAGATCTTTGCTGCCTTACAAGGACTTGGTAGAGATTACGAGCCCATTAAGGTTTGCATAGAATTTTCTATGGATAGATTTCCAAGTCCTACTTACGAAGATGTCATACCTCGTCTCACGGGTTTCGAGGACCGGCTTCAAAGATACTCTGCTACGACACAGAGTCAGAGGTCCATTCAATCTGCGAGCTACAACAACAACAAAGGCAGAGGTAAAACTTGTCGAAGGTTAAGGGGAAGTAGAGGTCGTGGCTTTCGTCAACAAAATTCGTCTGTTTCTTTTGAGAGAGGTAACAGGACAGTTTGCCAAATCTGCGGTAACATTGGACATCTGGCAATGAGTTGTTGGCATAGGTTCGATAAGAGCTATAAACTTGAAGAGTTGCCAAATGCTATGGCTGATATGTCGATAATAGATGTAACAGATCATTCAGGACAAGAATGGTATCCGGATACAGTAGCAAATGGTCGTGTTACAAACTCACACCATCATCATCTGCAGCAATCACAGCCTTACATTAATGGATCAGACGTTGTCATGATTGGTGATGGTAGCTTCTTGCCAATAACACATACTGGATCAGCAATGCTTAAAAGACGTTCTTGTCTGCCCTGACATGGCCAAATCTCTCTTATCTGTCTCTAAAATTTGCTCGTCATCATCTCAGTAAGAATGTAAGAGGAACAGATGTCATCTTCTCAGTAAGAATATAAGCAGAGTGATTGTAATCGAAAACCATTAAGAGAATAAGGAATAAGAAATTTGCTCTTCATCTTCACCGCTTTTCCCTTTTGAGCTTCTCTGTTTCAGTTTTGAACAACCCGGAATTAGTTAGGACTACACTACAACTTCGTGTAAGAAATTGTGATTGCAAATGATATTTTAGTAATTGTGGTGTTAAGTTTGATGCCTCGAGAGCGGGTTAGTCTAATATAGCGATCTAGTATATTGTGGGAAGGTTCATAATCATAATGCTTGGTCTTTACTTCGTTGTGAATCTAAATCCTTAATCCTTAAACCCAATGCTTAGTAGTTCATAGTTATTAGTAATAGATTTTCGCCTGCTCAGTTTTCCATTTTCTCTGTCGCCTACGATACACTTTTCGCTCTCTTTGTTACTTTGTCTTACCTTAGTTGTCTTCTGATTGGTGGTTGAAAGAAACCAAATCAACCAATCCGAGCTTAACTCAATACCTCGGGAACCGTCCACTTGGTTAGAGACCGTTACTCTGGCGCCACGAGAACTGTCCACTTGCGGTTAGTAGATTTGGGTTGAACTATCGATCGTATAAAGAGCTCATATAGTAATCCCATCAACTACATGAGTTATTAAAATATATCTGTGGAGATTTCCAAATTTTAAAATATTTGATAATTTCAACAGAGAAAACATGATGAACAGTTAACAGTGTAACACCCATGTATAAGTCTTTGTCAAATCATATGTAAAACGGTTGGAACATAAGCAAATTGACTAAACCTTCTTTTTTTGTTTTGTCAACAATTTACTAAATCATTTTGACTTCTTTTTTTTATTACCTCCCATTTCATTGCAACTATACAATATTATCAATCAGAGCTACAATATGATAGTATAGGTTAGATTTACTGATTAAAGGTTTTAATACCAAGAAACTTCGGGTCAAGAAATTAATTACCAGAAGTCAGCCATTACATACAGTAAAAATATATCTTCGGAACTTAGAAACACTATTGGATATGGAACTAACAGTCATTTTTAAAGGTTGGGAAGATATTTGTGAATAACTGAACACGTTGTGAAAAATAAGTAATGATACACTTTTATGTATAGCTCAAAAGAGTTCATAATAAAATAGAAAACTGGTATAGCAAAATGGCTTTCAGCCTCTCACAACTTGGTAGAAATAAATATGTGACAGCTAAAAGTATAACATTCCAAAAGTTGTATTTAATTAGAGTATTACAACAAACAACAAAATCTTAAACTGCTATGTGGCAAATGACAAAGCGAAAAAAAAACCTGGACGAATGAGGCTATTTATTAGAAAAGGTCCTGAAGAATAATAATGATGAATATGTGGGGTTTTAATTTATATAAAACAAAATATAAAAAAGGTGAATTTCTTTCTTTATTTTAACCCCACAAAACTCGAAAACCTTTGCCATAGTGTTTTTAGGCTCACTTCCCTCCTCTTTCTTCTCACTCCTTGAAGACTTTCCCTCCCATTTTCTCTTTCCGCTTTGGAGCTTCCCCTCTCTGCGCAAAATTGGGGTCCGAGAATGGGGAAATACATGAAGAAATCGAAGATTACTGGCGATACAACCGTCATGGAAGCCACCGAGCCAACTTCCTTGGGCGTTCGCACGAGGGCCGCTAAAACCCTAGCTTTGAAGAGGCTTAATTCCTCCGCCTCTGATTCTGCCCTAGCGGCTGACTCTTCTTGCTATCTTCAGCTCCGTAGCCGCCGTCTCGAGAAACCGCCTTCGCTGGCCGAACCGAAACAGCCGCCGAGACACCATAAATCGGGAATTAAGGAGTCTGTCTCCAAGGCTCGCGTTGACTCGGTTAACTCGAACGCAGCCGCTTCGGGTTCTGTTCCTTTGGCTCAGAGCTGCAACGGAGATGAATGTTTTGGCAACTCCGTGACTGCAGAAGCTTTTTGCGGAGAGAACATTCCTGATTTTGAATCCAGACACAGGTTCGTGTTTTCGTGCCCTAGCTTTCTTCTTCTTCTTACCAATTCAGTGAAAACTACTTTGGTATTTTTGTTTGTTTGTTTGTATTAAAAAATGTGACTTTGGAGAGTTTGAGTATAGTGCAAATTAGTTACCAGATGAATGAGATTAGTTGTAGTAAAAGCTTCTTTTGCCTAAAATGTGAAGAGCGTTAGGATTCTCTGAAACTTTTCTTGTTTGTTCAAATCAACTTTTGTTTTATTTAATAATTTTATTTTTGGGGTGAAAAATAGTTAGTACAAGTAAAAATAAGTCTTTTTTTATTTCTCATGTTACCCTGATTGGTTTGATTTTTTCCTTACGACTTTACTCTCTTCTTATGTACTCATGTTGTTATTACTGCTCACTATCGGTCTCCTTTGGTGTTTAGATTAGATATTTCAGAGTTATTGTTGTCTGTCCCATGTGTACCTCGTTGCAGAGGTTATTCAATATTACGAACCTTTTTTTCTTTTTATATATAACTGTCTCTATGTGTGTCATGATTATAACTAATTTGGTTCAGATTTACCTAACTTGGTTGTAGTTATGATCCCTTTTGTGCATATTAGTTTGAGTCCTCTCGTTAATGGAAGTGATATGCATTAGGGTTTAGGGATAGAACTCTGGAAATTCGGTCCTTGGGACAGTTCACTGTAATTTTTTTTTTTAACACATGGTTTTCGTTTTTACAAAAGTGGTTGTTGTAGAAATGTCAGACGCTTTTAATGTGTAAGATCATATGATAATTGAGACTTTCCTCATAAGTGAAATGCAAGTACTGTAGTGTGGTGTCATGTTCATGGGACCTAGTGGTTTTTGCAAACTTGGGGAATACTTTTGTAGGATTCTCTGTTTTTTGGGCAACTTCTCCCAGTAGAGGACAATGTGTTTTCCTTCTCTTTGTTATTTATTGCATAGCGTATCCCCTGGGACCATATACTCACAAAGCCTAGCTTTTGTTTTTTACTTAAATCAAGCTTCTTTTTTTTCTTTCTTTGGATGCTTAGTTTTGGTTCAATTCTCGATTGAGTATCTTTGTGGTGGTAATGTTGATTAAATTTTCTGATGATTTTTCTTCAGCACAAGGGAGAGCACGCCTTGTAACTTTGTTGAGGATCTGGAGATCATTGTTACACCAGGCTCTAGCACAAAGTCGATGCACACAGCAACCAAAGATTATACAAGGGACCGAGATAGCTCGGCCCCATCCACTACTGAATTGGAGGAGTTCTTTGCCTATGCAGAGCAGCAACAGCAGAGGCTATTTATGGACAAGTAAGGAAGTTTTTTTTTTTCTTTGTTTTGCTGCATTTCGAGAGGATGAACACTCATGTGTTTCGAAAATCTTCAGGTACAACTTCGACATTGTGAATGATACCCCCCTCACTGGACGCTACGAGTGGGTGCAAGTCCTTCCATGAACCTTAAAGGAAGCAAGCTCCAATGATATGGTGTGAAGTAAGAATGTGATGAATTTAACAGACTAACCGAACATCAAAATCCTTTAAACAGGAATGTAATCTTATGTAATAATGTGGTTAGAGAACAAGTTGGAAAGTAGGTTAGGGACCTGAACCTCACACCATTTGTACTAATCACTTTTGAGGATTTAGATGCCTAGTGAATTTGTTTGCTCATGTCTTTCTGTTTAGTCTTTTTCTGTCATGTTTGTTTATTCAAAGCTATGTGTATGTGGTGATAATGATTGATGGGGATATGTGTAAGCATGATGACGCTTGGCATATAGTGAGAAAATGATTTAGATGTAGACTTTAAATGGCAGAAAAAAAAATCCATTGGAGGGTTCACGTGTGAATTTGGTAGCTGAGTCCTTGCTCTGAATTCTGAAATATATCCTCTTGGTTCAACTATACACAGATTGGTCCCTTCTTTTTTCTCTTGACATAATTCTGACGCAAGATCTACATGCACGTGAATGTGTCTGGGTGTGAATAATTTGAGGTATTACATTGATCATTTGTATTATTGTTATTTTAATCGTAAGTTAGTTAATATCGTGCCTTTTGAATTATGAAAAGCGTCAGAAAAATTAAGTTGGAAATATGAATTAAGGGATATAAAAAGTACCCGAACTTCTTAGACTCGTCCGTTGTACGAAAGTTTCGTCAGATATTTTACTTTATATAATACATTTAGATACCTGAAATACCCGTTCTCAATCCTAACTTGCTTTTACATGTCCCGATACTTGAAATAGACATCCTAATTATTACAACAGAGTTTTAACAGAAACGGACAAAAGATGAGACAACAAATATATTAGTCTTCATTGAGAAGATCTCTGTTGTTTTAACTTTTTTATGGTCTCTCGGAAATTGGCCAGCCCCATGTGATGAAACTGTGAAATTTTATCCCGAAACCAATCATTGTTCTTTGCTTTCTTTAACCACTTGAAGTGAAAAAAGTGAATGGGATTGAAAGTGAATGCACCAAAAGTTTAACATACGTACGTACATAACTGCATAGATATATACACATAGGCCCATGTACACACACACACACGGGGTGTTGTTTGATCACGGGCTCGCTGACTATTACGAATCATGTTTTGGGACACTTAGATTCGCTTACGTCATCTCTTTAACCAATGCACACTTGGGGGTATCTGTATTCAGTTTGTTCAATGTTTTGTTTGACCGTTTAATACTACTTTGCTAGAAAAATGCCAAAAAGATGTAGCACTGACTACGAAAGCCTTTTATCTTTTCGTTATTTCTTCTCATACTCCCGTTCGCTCTTTGGTTTCATCCTTCTGATCACCCATAGGCCAGATCTCATAGCCTCATAGGTATGTCAATGTGAGCCAAGGACCGCATAAGACATGAGGAAAGCGAACATTTGCCTTAACATTCTAATTTTTAATAGTTCATGTGTATAAAGTGACTTGAACCTTTGACCTCTAAAATTCGTACAAGGTGATCCAAAAGTTTTAGCTGGTAGGCCAACTCATCTTGGTTCGATCCAATTCTTTTGGTTTTTAAATCTTACGGATATTGAAAAATATGAATAGTTATGAAATTTAGGATGGTTTCAGTTCGATTAATTATGGTTTTTGGTTTGGTTCGTGTAATAAAACTACAAACCAGCTAATACCCAAAAAGAATTTGGGTTCAATTTCATTAGTATTCCATTCATTTTTTTTTCATATAATTTTGGATAATTTTAAATAATTCGGATATATCAGATAATTTGAATAATTTTTAAAAATAAATATTCAGATAATTTTGAATAATTTTGTTTTTGGTAATATTTGATTAATTTTAGTTATTTAATTATTTTGGTCTAAAATAAATATTTATTTGGATTTATAATTGTTTGTTAAGATACTTAACTTTCAAACCTATATTATTTCTAGTTTGGTTAGAGTATTTTAGATTAAAAAAATATAAATATTATATGGATATTTATGATTATTTAATTCGGTTTAATTTTTAAATTGTTTTGGCTCCAAATAACATGTCCAAGCTTCTCTCTTATCTACTGTTACTTTGGTGATCAATGTTTTTGTTTAAGGGCTGTATTGAAAATTGATGTCTCCACAGCTTGTGTTTTAGTTGAGTTATTAACATAAAAGGGTACTTTATCTCTAAAATCTAACAAATAGAGTACTTTTTGGTGTAGGTGTACTTTGAGGGGTGAAAAAGTCGGATAAACCCTCAAACGTAACCAAATTATCCTTTCCTTTGTTACTTTTCAACCAACTGTCACCCGTTTTCATCTCTCTCTTTTAATTCTTTTTTTTGTTCCTCTCAAATAAAACCCTAATTTGATTGTGATTCCATTTATCGTATGTGGTAAATTTGGAGATTCTTTATTCTTCCTGAGTTGAATCCCGGCGAATCGACGGTTGATTTCGAATTTAATCTCGGCGACTCTACACCGTCGGTTGGTGAGTGTTTTGCAATTAGAGTTTTTTAGTCCCGATTTTTCTTTCCCTTTCTTTCTTTGAAAACCCGTAGCTGTAACCTATTGGCTAATGGAAGCTTTGTTTTTCTGTCATTCGCTGTGGTCAGGGTCGTGAAATATGTCATTCGCCGTCTTTTTGAGAAGGTGAAGACTTCGATTTTCTTTTTTGTATATGATAACCTGAATAAGTTAACATCTCGACAGTACACAAATGAAGCAATTGATTTCTTAGGTTTGATTATGAAGCGAGAACTCATCATGAACTCTGGCGCCTCGACCTCGCAAAACTGAAGAAGACGCAGTTTCAGGGGCTTGAGCCTTTTACATGGAATCAGATAAACAGCACTTATGAGAGCCATCATATAGGGGATTGCGGTTCCTTGGCCATCAAATATATGGAGATGCATTGTAATGGAGACCTTGTGGATGATTTCCGCAAACAGTACGCGATGAACATTTACAATGAGTGTATTCTCCCTGGTTACTATCATTATAGTTCAGTTTAGGTTTTTAGGTGGATAGGTTATGGCTGACAGATATT
>OVBI01000987.1:0-11907 GCA_900406495.1 Sisymbrium altissimum | reverse complement strand
CAGATATTTGTGGCTAGGTTTTTTGGACAGGTATTTATGGTCAGCCTTTTTGTAGATCTTTTTTTTTGTATATTCTATTAAGTTAAGGATCTGTCACGGTTTGTAATGTTCCGGGTGAATGCTGAAAGTGGTTATGTTTTGTGATGTTAAATCTGATTCCACTAACTAATGTTTAATCCATGTGACCATTTTTGTCTATCCATTTTGCTTACTCTCCGTGGATACTTTTTAGTATTTGAATCAATATTAACTTTACGATTGGGGATGTTACAACTTAAAGTTGTGGTAACTAAAAGGATGGTGTAATTTGAGACTTGACTTTAGTTGAGAAATGATTTTTTCAAGGAGGTTGTGGACATGTAATGAGTGTCCATTGGTAGTTGTCCATTTTATGTAATCCACATGGATATGTTATGATAGGTAAGTGCATATGACTACTTTTTAGATCAAATATAATACTTCGTACATAACCAAGGAGAATTGAGTGTAACATCAAATATTCCGTACATAACAGGGATAAAAGTGAAAGTTACACCGTACAATGGTTTAGCCCATCCATTGAGTTTGAGGGTGGCTATCCATATTTTACCGTCCACCAGAACCATTTCCTGTGGATGGACCCATAACTATCCATATTAGGCTGTCCACCTGACCCCGGCCACAACGACTCAGAAGCCTTTCTGTCCATACCAGGCCGTCCATTTGATCCTATTATTGCCTCTGGTTTCACTCCCAGTAGTGGGTCGCTGGTTATGACATAATGATCGAAAGCGTTTTCATATATCCTCTGACCAGGTAGAAACTCACATTTAATAGGTCAATTTTTTGCTATTTGGAGGCCAATAACTCAATGAGATAATAAAGTCTACACTGCTTTCCCCATAAAACTCTTTGACGACAGTCTTCTTCAAGTCTTCTAAAGAAATTTCTTCGGCCAACAGAACAACTCTGGACATCCGCTGCTTGTCCACCACAAAATTCCACCCTCCATTCACGGCACAGCTCCAGTCACCACATATTACCAAACAGTGGTCTCCCATGTTAACCTGGAATTAGATAGAGAGACGAAGTAAGCAAAGAACAGAGTGAAGCATCAAGAGCGAACAAAAAAAATGAAATTACCTTTCCGATAAGGTGCTCATCTGAGAAGGAAGAACTCACGACATCTTTTTCCCCTCTATTTCTCTAAAAAATAACGCCCAACCACTGTAGGTATCTACCTAATAATCCTCAACCGTTAGATGTAATAAGTATTTAGTAAAAATCAATGGCTGAGATGAAATAAGTACAATTTAAAGTAATAAATATGAACCACACGATATTTTTAAATGGACGATTGTTATGTACTGATGAGATGTATATTATCTGCTTTAAAACGCAACTAGACTAACCAGATGAGAAGGTCAATTTGGACCTAAAAATAACACTTTTTAAGCCAAAAGTACACCCACAATCTAAAGTACCCTAAAATGTTAATATAGTCTGGAAAAGTACTCTCATGCGTAAATAACTCGTTTTAGTTTATGGCTTTTTGTTTTTTTTTGTTCAGGTTTTATGTTGTTTCCTTTATTTGGGCTTAGTTTCAGAGACTTTGATGTGTCCACCTACTTACTTTATCTGTTTATCATCTTTATATTATACTTTGATCTTTGGCTTGTTTGAATGAAATTTACAGGCGAAAAGAAAAATAAAATAGCTCGTAATTTGAACTTGCCAATTTTTAATTGGACTACAACGAGAAAAAACTAAACTGGGTTGGGCTTTTGTTAAAAAAAAAACTAATCTGGGTTGGGCCAAGCTTCGAGCTTGGAGAATAAGGCCGGTCCAAGTGAGATGTTTAGGATAACTTCAATCTGTGTTTACTAAATAAATAAAGTCTTTATAAAGACAAATGATGTGTTGCATAGGATGCTTGTTTGTATGTTATGGTTAGCTTACAAAAAAAAAAAAAAGGGAGAAAAGACGTTTTTTGTATAGCAGAGGAGACCAAACAACAATAATGACAATCAAAGCGTTAAATGCACGAAGCAATCAAAGCGCGTGCAAGCAGACAGATGATGCGTTCATAAAGGGATCTACTTTCGTTCAATGTCTACTGTGACTAATTGTTTTCTCCTTCTAACCCCCAATATTTATTGTCTTTCACAAGTTGACCCTCTACATTCCTATTAGAATATTCCTGGTCCTTTCTATTTCCAATCATATGATTTTCTATTTTCTTTTATTATATTATTTTCCTATTTTCCTTTCAAATTCCCATAATCACCGGGAGAATACAAGATTTCCCATAATTTCAGTTTTCAGATTCGTTGAAAGATTTATGTTTTGACTTATATGAACAAAAAGTTGAAACTTGTCTTTCAATGTTAAACTAAAATTTCCTGACAATAGTAAATCGATTTCTATAACATATATATATTCAAAATTTTATAAATAATAAATTCGCAAACTGACAAAAACACAGACTGTTACCACTGATTAAATTTCTTTATACAGATTTAACACTTTTAGTGATTAGAAAATTGGATCTTTAACGAACACGGCACTGCTTGTTTATTTGCCTTCACACAAAAATTAAAATAGTTAAAATGCAAACCATATATTACATTTGAAACAATTTTCGATTGAAATGATGGGCGGACCATGCTAGTGTTGGGTTTTCAGTAGTGTGCCGTGACTGGCACATACGGAAATGAAAGGGTTATAATACAATTTTAATTTTACACCCAATAATGTATTTACATTTACTATGTTTTACGTTTTTTTGGGTGTGCAAACTATGTTTTACGTTAAAATTCAAATTATCAAAGATAATTGAATATCAGAATACTAATTGAATATCTAAATTTTTTCAGTTAGAAATTTTGTTAAACCAACACACAAAACAAAACGCAATATTGAATACCGGTCAGGATTTGGTAGTGCTACTGCCTAGTTGGCTAGTTTTACCCAAAAGAAAAGTTTATAAAGGAGTGGGCTGAAGAAAGTTTTGACTTGGTATCAGATTGTAAAAAGACAATGCTTTTGTTTGTATCTAAAAGCACTAATCAAAACCGAAAAGAAATAATGGAGGTGGAGAAGACATCATTCTCACATAATCATCTCCGCATCCTTAGCTTTTGCTATTATATTATCCACACACTTCAATTAACCCTCTTCTTTAGACCCACCTATCATCCGTTAACCCTTACCGAGAAAAAATATAAGTTATTACAGTGGTAATATTTTTAATTCACAATAAATTACCGGAATTATCATTTGGTAATTTCAAGGACTTTGAACGTTTATTCCCAAAATTTTTTAAACATTATGTTAAGATCCATTAAAGGTTACATTAACTGTATATATTTTATATGATAGACTTAAATTGTGGAACAACAAACATAATGGCAATCTTACGTCTTGACATTCGACAAGTGTAGTCCTAGAAGACATGTTATGAAAGCGTTTAAAATTCAGGGTTATTACAAACACGAGGTAGTCAAAAACAATATTGGGGTTTCCAAAAATGAAACCCCAAAATGAAACTCTTTGTTAGTCTGTTAGTATATTAACCAATTTATGATGGTCAAGTGGTTGAATAGTTTCATCCTCTACAAGCTGATGGATGAAGTATCACTTGCCTATCCTTATAAAGTTTCTCCTATGTGAACATTTGTTTGCATTATATAAGCATTTTGCAAAAGATTCAATAAGCATGTGAATGTGAAAGAAGTTATGAAGAACGTGATAGGGCCCTACTTGATTCAAGCAATAACACTAATAGACATCACACGCAAGACGCAACACAGCCCAACCAACAAACTCTAAAAATTTGTCTGATTTAAAATAAAATATCGTTTCTGGTGAGTGATGAGGGGGGAGTGTGACTTTAATAGTCGAATTATTAAATTTATGAATCAATTATTTACAATAGTTAAGAAGAGAGGTATGAGTCATACATACAGTATGACTTAAATATTGCGTTGAACAGGTTAATTTAAAGGGATGAGAGAATGAGTCAAACTAAAGTAGAATAAATTCTATGAGAACAAGAGGCATATGAGTGTTAAAAACTTCTACTATGGCGGATGGAGAGCTGTGGTCATCTTTTACTTTAGAGTTTACAGAAAGTTCGTAAACAAGTAATCAATTTCGTTTTCCTAAGAAAATTACACTTTCTTATCGTATAGAAAACTGGTCCTCTTTGTCTTGGAAAAGAACCGAATGCTATGCAGATAAATTACTACTACTCATATTTTTGGACTTCTGAAGTAAGGATCAGGTAGAGGTAGTCCTGACATAGAGAGAGCATGAAATAGTTTATAACTTTGGATTTGATGAGATGATCGATCAATAGCAAAGCTAGCCGATAACCTTTTGGTGCAACGGTCTAAAAAGAATTGTTTATTACATTCTAGTGAGGCAACTTTGTGGTTTGTCTATTTTGCTCATAACAGGGTTAAACAGCACGAGGTACCTTGAATGAGAACGAGCTGAACGAGGAGGACTGAGAAGCGGATCATTGGTGGCAACTGGCAAATCTATGATCAGAGACATCAGTTTTGGTGAGGAGGCCTCTTGAAAACTAAAATGATCGGATTCATCAAGTTTTCTTGATGATTACGTACATGAACTTCAAACTACTATTGTAATATTCTTTCTTACCCGTAAGAGAAAAAAAAAAATGAAGAAGATAATGAAAAATGATGACAAGAGACAAAGCAAACGAAAAAGAGGTTTTAGGAATGGAATAAATTGTCCAAAATTAACACTCCTTTTTTTCGTTTCCGCTTTAGCTTTTCCCACTCGCAAATCATTTTCCCTTTGGATTTAAGCCTTTTGACACTTTTTCTTTTTTTCCTAACACCTTTATCAGTATTTTTCTGCTTTTTGCTCATATGTTTCTATTCCAACTTTGCATAGAATCTTTTGATATCCCAAATAAAACGGAGCTAATTCACGTTTGACAATGTTGCTTGAAAAAGGTTTGATCTTGAAATTTCAAAAGAGGGAGAAAAATATTAAGGAGAAATATATGGAGGGACACGAGAAGGGGACCCAACTAAAGACAAAGACAAAAACTTTGGATTTGAACAAACATTACCAAATGTTATGATTAATGCTCATTCAACATTTACCATTGCTATCAGTCTCTCTCTCTGGTTTTGGAAATTTCCAGAGAAAACTAACCATCATCACCAAACTACTCCACTTAATTGGTTCTTCTTCTTCTGCATCTTTCTCTGGTTCTTGAACATAATTATTCTTCATGGACAAGCATCATCAGCATCTTCTGCTACAGCATCATCAACATCTACACCACCAACAGAAGCTCTCGCTTGCTAAATCTTCGCGGCAAAGCTGTAGTGAATGGTATGTTCTGTTCTCTTCGTTCTCTTTTTTCACTGCGGTTATTCTCTTGATCAGTTTTGTTACCAAATGAAACCCTTTAGTTTCTCTGGCGACTTGACTGCTTTGGATTCTGGTTTTGGTTCAGTGTCTTGATATGGCTCTGTCACAACCTTGATCGCACGCATAAATATAATTCTTTTTCAACGATGTTTTTTTCCTGCAACTTTTCAGGATCTTCAGAGACGTTCCAAGTGATATAACCATAGAAGTAAACGGAGGAAACTTTGCTCTGCATAAGGTATATATATATATACTGAGAAACATAACCATTCTTTCTCTCTTACCTAATGGAGTTATTGAAAAATGTTTGGTTCTCCATTTCTCAGTTCCCATTAGTCTCTAGAAGCGGAAGAATCCGAAGAATCGTTGCAGAACACAGAGATTCAGATATCTCCAAAGTGGAACTTCTCAATCTCCCCGGAGGAGCAGAGATATTCGAACTAGCAGCCAAATTCTGCTACGGGATTAACTTTGAGATTACTTCATCAAACGTTGCGCAGCTCTTTTGCGTCTCTGATTACCTTGAGATGACAGAAGAGTATTCCAAAGACAACTTAGCTTCGAGAACAGAGGAGTATCTGGACAGCATTGTCTGCAAGAACCTTGAGATGTGTGTCGAAGTCTTGAAACAATCCGAGAACCTTCTCCCTCTTGCAGATGAACTCAATATCATAAGTAGATGCATCGATGCCATTGCCTCAAAGGCCTGCGCCGAGCAGATCGCTTCGAGCTTCTCACGGTTGGAGTACAGTAGCTCAGGGAGGCTTCACATGAGCAGGCAAGCGAAGAGCAGCGATGGAGGAGATTGGTGGATTGAGGATCTTTCGGTTCTTAGGATTGATTTGTATCAGAGAGTGATGAATGCAATGAAGTGTCGTGGCGTTCGTCCAGAGAGTATAGGCGCTTCTTTGGTGAGTTACGCCGAGAGAGAGCTTACAAAGAGATCTGAGACCGGACAACATGAACATGAACAAATCATTGTTGAGACAATTGTAGCTCTTTTGCCTGTCGAAAAACTCGTGGTCCCCATAAGTTTTCTCTTCGGGTTACTGAGAAGAGCTGTGATGCTTGATACTTCAGTTTCCTGCAGGCTTGACCTAGAGAGGAGGATCGGTTCTCAGCTTGATATGGCGACTCTAGACGATCTCTTGATCCCGTCTTTTCGTCACGCAGGAGACACTTTGTTCGAAATTGACACGGTTCACAGAATCTTGGTGAATTTCTCACAGCAAGGAGGAGATGATAGCGAGGATGAAGAGTCCGTGTTTGAATGCGATAGTCCACATTCGCCTTCACAAAGCGCCATGTTTAAAGTTGCAAAGCTTGTAGACAGTTATCTTGCTGAGATTGCTCCCGATACTAACCTTGACCTTCCCAAATTCTTGCTCATTGCAGAAGCCTTACCGCTTCATGCTCGCACCCTTCATGATGGCTTATACCGAGCCATTGATCTCTATCTTAAGGTAACTTACTTGCTTCAAGACAGTTTTACTTTTCTTGTCTTGTTGATACTTATGTTAGGTTTTATGCTCTCAGGCACATCAAGGATTATCAGATTCAGACAAGAAGAAGCTATCAAAACTTATTGACTTCCAGAAACTCTCACAAGAGGCAGGAGCACACGCTGCGCAAAACGAGCGGCTTCCTCTGCAATCCATAGTTCAAGTTCTCTACTTTGAGCAACTTAAGCTCAGAAGCTCCTTGTGCTCTTCTTACTCAGACGAAGAGACAAAGCCAAAGCAGCAGCAACAGCAGTCATGGAGAATCAATAGTGGAGCTCTCAGCGCAGCAATGTCGCCGAAAGACAACTATGCATCTCTGAGGAGAGAGAACCGGGAACTGAAACTCGAGTTAGCTAGGTTGAGAATGAGACTCAACGATCTAGAGAAGGAGCATATCTGTATGAAGAGAGATATGCAGAGGTCTCACTCGCGCAAGTTCATGAGCAGTTTCTCAAAGAAAATGGGGAAACTTGGCTTCTTCGGGCATAGTTCTTCAAGAGGATCAAGCTCTCCATCAAAGCAGTCTTTCAGAACTGATTCAAAGGTGATGGAGAGAACTTGCGCAAGCATGGATTAGCTCAGTTTGAAAGTTTCACCATTTTTTTTGTTATCATTTACTTTCTTCTCTTCTTCTCTTACCTGTTGCTGGTTTTTAAGTGAGTGCTAAGACTAGGCTGCGAGTGAGTGTTATTTTCAGTTACTCGGAGTTCAACATTGTAAATGGATTTGAATGATATAAGACAAACAAAAGTAGCTGATTTTGAAATCAAAGGGTCTCTCACATCGAAAGATCCACTTGATCGCAAAAAGAGAATATAATATCTGGAGTCTTACAAGACAAGCAGAGAGATAAAGGGCAAAGAGTGTAAACCACGTAGAAGAGATGGCAAGACACTCAAAAAGACAGAGTCGAGTCCTCAAGAAGAAGGAGCCTTGGTGTAAGAACGGATACCGAGAGCCAAGCCTAAGATTAGAAGAGGAACAAGGAACTGAAGGATCTTAATGAGTAAGTCGGAGCTCTGATTCTGGGTAGACTCGGTGGTCTTTGGAGGAGGAACAAACTTGGTTTTGGGTGGAACAGTGGCAGAGTCAATATCACCCACATAGTACTCATCAAGCATGGCTTTTGCAGTGGAACTATGTCCCACATCCTCAAAATCATCCGTTGCGTCTTTCCCTGAAAACCAACACTCACATAGTTGAGTATGAGGAAGTAAAACATGAAGTAGGAAACCAAGAAAGACATGTAAAGAGTTGAAAGACGTGAATCTAGTGATCTCAAGGTTACCTGTAGCAGTCAAGATGACCTCGTCACCACCAGGATGGTCGTCCAAGAACTTTGTCACATCATAGACCTATATACCAATCAAAAATGAAAACTTTATCATCTACAGAGACAAATTAAGCGAGTTTACAAACTTTTCACATATCAAATATACATGAAACGTTCCACAGATACGAAATCGAACAAACATGGGAGTAGTTTCGTCCTATAAGCAAGCATCAAACATCAAATCTCGCAAAGTAGAGCAGATCTACGTTAGAGAGCAGATAGTGGCAATCCAGACGGTAGCAAATCCGGATCAGACATGCTAGCTAATAGGCTATAGGCGGGGATCTAAGCGTAAGCCAGCGAGGATGATACCAAGGAAACAGTGGAAATTCGGATAAGGATCAAACTAAGAAGATAGAGAGAGAGAGATGGGAACCTTGCCGTCGATGACGATCCAACAATCCTGAGTGCTACTGTGCTGAGAAACCTGCTCCAAGGTAAAGACTTTCCCGTCTCCGCCCATCTCCGATTGACCAAATGATATAAACAAAAAAATCTGAAAATTTCTTGGTGAGAGCGAGGAACAAAGGAATGCTTTTTTATTTATTTATTTATTTATTTGGAATCTGAAAATGGGCCTTTTACCAACCGCTTTTTTTTTTTTTTTCTCGGCGGTCAAGTCAAGTGATTAGCTTTACGAGATCTGGCGCCTCGCTAATCAATTCACATGTGCCTTTGCTTAGCTAATTAGCTTATCATATACTACTATTCATATAATATACTGTATATTTTTTGGGTCAATATTTATACTTTATAGTTTATACACTACATGTGAATTTCCCTCCACAAATATATCACTCCACAAAACTCAGAAAAAGATACTAGAGCTCCATTTTTGTGTGGTCCATATGTCACCCTCCTTCTCCATCGCATCCACCGTCTCACCGGCTTCTCTAGCCGGAACTCTCGTTTCTAACTCAAAGGTAGTTCCTTTATGTTGCCTCCTCATTTTCTCATCTCTTGGAATGCCTTTGAGTTTCTGCATCCATTGGTTTAGTCTTCATCTTCTTATCTGTTTCCAATTTTCAAAAGATACGTACGGCTCGTAATTGTCTAAATCTCGTCTTCTCTGAAATTCAATTCCATTGATTAGTGAAGAGTGAACATTGTCTTTGATTAGTGCCGTTTCTGTTGTTTAAAGCATTTTTTTCAATTGAGAGACCAAGTCACACACGGATCAAATTGAATGTTTTCTTTGTTGAAACTTTCAATTAATTGTGTTTCCTTGTTTCAATTTGGATTTGTAGACTGCTTTGGGTAGTGGTATATATTGGAAGAACAATGATGCTACCAAGACGAATAGGAATCTCAAGTACAGAATTTCTTCTGTTTCTGGAAGCTATAACACATCATCTGTGGAGAATGTACCTTTTCCTCGTGACTACTTCGAGCTCCTTAACCAAGTAACCCTTTTTCTTCTTCTTCTTAATTGTGCTCTGTGGATATCTTATCTCTTTTCGACTCTCAAAACAAGCTAGCAATAATGAGTTTATATATCATTATATCTTGTCATGGCAATTGTATAGTTTCCCTTCTGAAGACATATCAGTGTTCTGGTCGACAAAGTTAGCTGAAGTTAATAGATTTTAGGTCTCATATTGCACAGTTGCCTGTAAAGCTATATACATTAGGGGATATGATGTTTTTCTGTGCACGAAACAATACAGGCCAAACAAGCAGTTGAATTGGCTTTGAAGGACGAGAAACAGTTAATGGTGAGTTTTGCAATGCTTGTTTTAAAATGGATCTACGAAAACAAGTCATTATTCGTGATCCAAGGGAACCCTTTTACAGGAAATTGAGTTCCCAACATCTGGTCTTGCATCTGTGCCAGGTATAAATTACTTTCATCTTGTTGCAAATTTACAGTCTAAGGCTTTTCTCTCTTTTGACTTTTTACTTGTGTTATAGGTGATGGTGAAGGAGCGACGGAAATGACAGAAAGCATTAATATGATACGCGAATTTTGTGACCGCCTATTATCTCCTGAGAAGGCTCGAACCACAAGGATTGTATGTGTATATATATACTGTGTAGTTAGTTATCCGAATATTAATAAGATTCAATATCTATCAAAATCCTTACCAAAAGAATTTGCGTAACATGATTTCAGTTCTTCCCGGAGGCAAACGAAGTCAAATTTGCTCAAAAGACCGTCTTTGGAGGAACTTACTTTAAGTTGGACTATCTGACAAAACCTTCTCTTTTTGAGGACTTTGGTTTCTTTGAGAGAGTTAAAATGGCGGATCGAGTGAAGCCAGAAGACGAACTGTTCCTTGTCGCATACCCATATTTTAATGTCAACGGTAATTCCCTGAAACCTAGTCATCATCTTGTTAACAATATATGCATCTGACCCATTCCTTTGTGTGTTCCTCTTTCCCCACTCAGAGATGCTCGTAGTGGAAGAGCTCTACAAGGAAGCTGTCGTGAATACTGACCGAAAACTAATAATCTTCAATGGAGAACTTGACCGCATACGATCAGGCTGTATCCTTTTTCTTCTCATCAATGAAACAAAGTATAGACTCTTTTTACATTTGCATCACCACTTGAGAGCCAGAAGAGAAAGCTTCACTCAAGAGAAAGACTCTTGCTTCCTTTAACAAAAAAAACAAAATCAAAAGACTATCCAAAGTTCTTTTACCCGAAACTGGGTGCACTGACCGAGACACTTCTTCCGAAGATGGAGACAGTGTACTACATCCACAATTTCAAGGGACAGAAAGGAGGGGTCCTTTTCAGGTTTATGCTAAGAAAAAACCTTACTTTTCCCGAACTCCTCTTGTTTCTTGATCTTTAGCTGAACCGTTGTTGTTTTTCTGGAATCGATATAGATGCTATCCAGGTCCATGGCAAGTCCTGAGGAGAACAAGGAACAGTTGCATCTGTGTTCACCAGCAAGAAACCATGCCTTCTCTCAAAGAAGTTGCCCTAAACATTCTTGCGTCCGCTTAAGATTCTTGTACTGAAACCTTCCTAATGTACCAACTTGTAAAATCCTACATACCGTACTGTATATAAAAATTGGTATCCACAGTCGACTTGTAAAATCCTACATACCGTACTGTATATCAAAATTGGTATCCACAGTCGACTTGTAAAATCCTACATACTGTACTCTTGTATATTAAAATTGATGAAATTTTTGGGGGAAAACGGCCGATTCCTACATCAACACAACTCTACGGTCCCGATCAATACATCAATTTCTAAGCTGTGCAAAAACATACATGAACACCATTTATTTTTAAATTTTATACCCAAATTAACAAAAATAGGCCCAAACATACATTGACTTTCTCCCCGTCAGTCAAACGTTTAAGGACGCTGATCTGTCCGTTTAATTTAATCCAGTCATTAATCTAGTCAGATAATCAGATCATCTTCAAAATCAAACGACGTCGTTTTAGAGATTTCTGAGAAATAAAGCTCATCTCTCCCCGACGAAACAAATAAGATGCAGGTGAGATAGGTCGAATTCATAAAGAGAGAGTGAAATGTCTTCATCCGCTGGTTCAGGTAAACCAGCTTGATTTGTTTAATTCAGGGTTCAGAGTGAATAGAGATTTTCTTTTTAAATTGGTTTTTTAACTGAAACAGGTATGAGTGGAAATTGGAGACGATGTGGTGGTGGAGAAGAGAGAGGTTTCCCGAAAAGTTGTAGGTGGTGTGGAG